>QEIL01000192.1:0-41091 GCA_003116535.1 Paecilomyces niveus | reverse complement strand
AAACGACTCAAGGAACCCAGATATCCATCCACTATTCGACTTGTGAGTATAGTTCCTGTACCTAACTATCAAGGGGACCATCTAACACTATTTATAGTTATGTTGTTTATGGGAGGAAGCCGAGGTAATATAGTTTCAATACTATTGCCTTCTGAGTCCCAGTCCATTCTGACCGTTCTTACAAGAAAGTTGTCTCGGTAGGATTGGCAGTCTGGAATGTGTGGCTGAATCTGTTTCCGTTTCTTTTCTTCCTTCCTTTCTTGTCCCTTTTTCTAGTGTTATTCTCTAAAGTTAATTCAATGCGAACTATATACCTAGGAGCAGTCATAGGTAAGCGAGCATAATCGCGTATGACACCGTAGATACAGACACGGTAATGTACCTTCAATTTAAGGTCTTCTTTGATGACGGCTTTAAAGTTGATGTAATTTCGTTTGCAATCGATGGGAGTCCTTCTAGGTAGAGTAGCAGGCGCTGTAACCGAATTGCGAAGAGTTACTACTAGATAATATAGAACACACACCTTCTCAGATCAGTGTAGGGATCTTATCCCAACTCCTACTTTACATACCATCTGTTCGAACACAATAACCAGTGAACTGCTGCTTATCATCTCCTTGACGACTCTGCAGATTTGCCTCTCCTCACTGGAAGACAGGATCGACCAACTTCATCCAACTAGAGGCCTCTTTTGCTCATCCCTAGTCTACCTGACAAAAAGCACACTCTCAATCTCAGCCTCAAGGGAGAGATATCAAGCCTCTGACTCACAGCATCCATACAAAATACCACTGTCCACCCATCAAACAGACTACCAATCCTCAAGAGGTGAACAAAGGAAAAAAGACGGCGCCATAATCGGCGCCATCGTAGGCGGCATCGCTCTGGCTGTGATCTTCGTCCTCATCACACTCTATGGTACTCCGTGGGGGTTCCATGCGAGGGGGTTGATTGGGCTGCTAGGAGGGTTTGATATTCTTATCTTAATCGTTATGGTTATTAGTTTGGTTTTTGTTTTGTTATTTCTTTTGGTTCCTTCATGGTCAGGGTCAAGGGTCGGGTTGTAGATGTTTCTGACAATGCGAGGAGTCTGGGGAAAATGGGGAGAAGTTTGATATGGAATGAGTCGGTTTCCTGGATCAGAAGTAGATCTGCTGGACGGGTCAAATTATGTTCCTTTCTGGTGTTCTCGTCGACTGGATGGTTTTATACTTCTCTTCTCAGATTGGAGTACTGTTACATTTTACTTGCTGGTCACGGATGATAGGGGATTTCTGCCTTGGTTATCTGCTTGCCATTGACAGATTAGCTATTAGGTTGGCTCTGACTCCTTCTCTAAGGCAACCGCTACTTCAAATCCAAGACACGAAGGTAATTTAAATGGAAGATAGGAGACCCTTCTCATATGCATTGCGCTCCGAATGGTGGGAATCTGATTGCGAGTGTATAGTACATATCCATACAATGTATAACAGGAGCATTGAAAAAAAAAGGCGAAAAATGCTAGACAAGCAAGTGAAAAAATATGCTCCATGATGTGTGATATATCCCATCTGTTCGTTTCAACTGACCCAAAACAAGAGGTAAGAAGGTAGTAGGGTTGGATAGGTAGGAAAAGTCGGCTGTTGATGAAGAGTCCCCTCGCACCCTTCTCCTCATCCTTTTCTTTCAGAATATTCATACAGAGATAAATGGTTCCGTCTCGAGTCGGTAGCAGGTCTTCCGCTCTACCGATTAGGAACCGTTTATGATCCAACTTCAATCTTCACACCGAAGACCGTTCATTCACCACTTATTTCTTCTTCTTCCCAGCCGGCTCCTTCTGCTCCTGACCGAACGAGCTGATCAGATCCAACAAGTTATCTTCCTCCTCCTCATCCAGCGCCGCCTGGGCAGCAGCTTCCGCATCGGCCTTCTTCTTATCCTTACCGGCTGGTGCCTTGTCGTCCGTCTCCTCTGCTGGTGGCGCTGCCGCATCCCAGCCTCGACCGAACTTTGCTCGGAAAGCAGCCAATCGACCGGCTTCATCCTCTTCGACGTTCATCAGCTTGGTGCTGGATGGGTTCCAGAGCAGGGAATTGCGCGTGTCGCGAGTCGAGCGGTACACGGGGAGCGGAGAGGTAGTGCGGTGCGTAAACGTGCTTCCGTCGGAGAGAGTGATCAGCTGCGTGAATGTATACGGACGCTTCGGTCTGCGCAGGAGAGTTGCGTGTCGGCATTGGTTGCAGATGAAGGTGGGAGTGGACAGGATCGAGGAGGAGCCGGCGGCCGCACTGCCGGTGCGGCGGACGGTGAGGTGTATCGACATTCTGGAAGATGAGATGTGGATTGTGACTGTAGAATTGAAACAGCCGGAATTCTTCTCGCTTGTGGAAAAAGAAGAGCTCCTTGAATGCGGACTTTTTGGCCTTATCGTCGGAGTTGGAGAAATTTCGCGGAGTCGGACACCGCGGGTTAAGTTATGTAAGCTGATCTGCGCCGGGAGTCGAGCATCATTATTTTGCGGGCAGAAAGGCCGGAACGTTTCCCTGGTACCTGGTCGATGGATCACGATGGATAGCTGTCGATGAACCTATCTACAATTCTAAGCTGGGGCTCATGATGAATCCGAAGAGCTCCAACTGCTTGTATATTCCCCATAATTGCCACGCCGTCCCGTGAAGCCTTCTTGTCTGTGTCCGTCCATCGTTCCCCGACGGCGGCATGAAGCTACTATATCGACGGCCTGTCTTCCTGGCCTGGCGGATCTCCAGCCATGGCAAAGGTACGATGATTCTTTTTTAAAATCTCAATTAAACCCCCTAAATACTTATAAAGACTACCAGGTATATCAACCCTCACAATATCCCATCTCTCCGCCAGCTCGCGGATACCTCCATCGCCCAGTCTATCTCAAGGACAATGGCATCTTCATCGTTCAATCACGACGAATGCAGCAGCATTGAACAAGGCCGCACCATCCGAGTCTTCTTCTCCAGAGGATGAAGACTCTGCCCCTTCTCTATCCGACCAAGTCCGCTTCCTCATGCGTCAGGTCCCTCACCCCGTCGCCATCATCACCGCAACGGACCCCAACAGTCCAGCAGATCATGCATTCCGCGGAATGACAGTTTCATCCTTCAACACTGTAACCCTCTACCCGGAGCCCGTTATCTCATTCAATGTCAAACGACCCTCGGAGACCTTACACGCCCTGCAGACCTCCGGCCACTTCCACGTGCATCTGCTCGCGCCGAGCGAAGAGACCGCGAAGCTGGCGCGGGATTTCTCGCGAGGGAATACCAATCTGCGAATCTCTCGGGGTGAGGGACGGTTTGAGTTCTTCTCAGAATCGGAGAAGCAGGCGCCTCCTGTGCTGCGGAGGAAGAATAAAGAGGGCCAAGAGAAGGAGTCCCATGCATCATCGTCCGTCGTCGACTTCCCATTCATATTCGAATGCCACGCCCATCCTCAGAAGATCGAAGTGCACGACCACACCATCGTTCTGGGAACCGTGGTGCGCACCCTCCGACATCCAGATGGAAATAGAGGTGACGATCCTCACTCCAATGAAGACATCTGCTTGACATATGCAGATACCAGGTTTTGGAAGATGGGCGAGGTGATATAGTCGGGGTTGCTGGTTGCTTTTTGGCTATGTAATATTTAGAATACCATGTTCATGTACTGTACTCATGGGATAGATGCTCCTAGAAAAATTCAAACACCAGCTTTCATCAAGCAGCAACGTCTCCTCTCATAATCCATACGGCGGAAGATAGATCTATAATGGTTACATGCGCTGAACTAGCAGGCAGAAACTTTTTGGCATTCATTTTTTCCGTTCTTCGGGCTGGTCTAGCTAGCTACAAATGTCTCAAGTACACTGCAAGCTTCTCATTCCATCGCTCCGACCCCATTCACGTATCAATCCTGCTAGCCGCCTCGGGGGACATGGCGCCTCGACGGGACACTGTAAATAGCAAGGCATTGCCATGAAGTGGGTCGAGAAGTCAAGCAGAAGAGAAACCTGACAATGATGAAAGAACCATCCATAGGATGTACGAAGAAGCCGATTTACGCTGGAGAGAAGAGCGAATCACGAACGTGGACAACCGAACGACGAAATAAAGCACGCAGATAGGATGCCCACAACCCAGGGAAAATGTCACAGCTGAGGAACAAGCTGCACACTTAGGACGTCTAGCTCAATTCCAGATCCCCTTGCCTCGAGAAGAGCTGGGACTACCGCTACCACTGCCGCTACCGCTTCCACTGCCCCGGCTGGCCGCCCGATGGAACGGACTAGCAATGGGTCCGTAGCCGAAATTTGCCTGAAGGGAGTCTGAACCAGAGCTTCTTCTCTTGGCAGCGGCGCTGTCAGACGTATCAATCGGCAGTGAAGGTACCCTGCCCAAATCTATCGGATCGAAATCAGCATACATGCTGCTGCGCGCAGAACGGTTCGAGGATGAACGGTCGCGGTGGACTTCGAGATTGAAGTACGAGTTTGCGTGAACCAGAGGCGACGAGGGGAACTGGCTGTTCTGCAACGGGCGCTGGATGGGACTCGCTGGGTGAGAAGACGAAGCGCCGACTGGCGACGGGGAAGTCTGGTGAGGACTAGACTTCAGCGGCGGGAAACTCAACGCTAGAATGGACCGGCCATTTGCAGCACTGATGCTCTCAGGTTGGGGATTGGTACCAGGCAAGTTGCCTTCGGGCGTGAGAGGTCCAGTGTCCATCAGCATCTGTTGCTGCTGCTGTTGAAGGGCCTGTTCGATAGCGGAGGCCTGCTGCCAAAGCTGGTTGGTACGCATTTGGTAATCCTGCACAGATTGACTGATGCTTGCCAGCTGCTCGTTGAAATTTGCCTCGATCTTGGCTTGCTCCTGCTCTCTGGCAAACTGTTCAGCAGCCCTACGCTCTCTCTCGTTGAGTCCTTGCGCGTTGGCAGATACGATACGTTCGTACTGTTCGTTGACCCTCGTCCTCCGACTCTGCAAACGTTCGCGCCTCTGGATGGTCTGGTTGAGTTCGGACTCTAATGAGGAGAGCTCCCGGGAAACAGCTGCACGGGCAGCAACCAGTTCTTCCTTGGCCGAGTTCAGCAGTTCCAGCTCTTTCTCAAACTGCGCTTTCTGCGAAGACCACTGCTCTAGTTCCTCTTCCGGAATGTGTTCCAAATTGTCCAGCTGGGACTCGAGCGCTGCGGTAGCTTCCTCCGTCTGGCGAATGTTCCGTTCCAATTGCAAAGAGCGCTGCTTTTGGCGGTTCTCGTCATTTCCACTGTTCAGACGGTGGTTGTAGTTGTCCAACTCCTTCTTAATCCTCGAGACGACCAGTTTGTGATCATTCTTGGTTTTCTTCAAACGGGATCGCTTCTCATTCAGCTTGATCTCGGCGTTGACGATCGAATTCTTGAGGGTGGTGGTGGGTGAAGACGGTCTATACGATGGTCGTGGCGGTACGGATGCGGATGAGTTCACTGTAAAAGTTAGTTAGATGCGATGGCGAATGAGTATTGCATATAGCAATCTTACCTTGTTCTGCATCTGGTGTTGAGGGAGTCTTGACACTCATGACACAGATCTCCTCGTCCGTATCACTACGCACAAAGGAACAGGTATACGCGCAGTTGGGGGCGAGACCTGAAATCTCGCCGCGCCACTGTACAGCACTTGAACCCTTGGAGTCCTCGTGAACTCTGGAAATCGTAGCAGTAGCCCAGTGAGCACCATTGACACACACATAAAATGGCTCCACCTCCTCTTGTCCCAAGCATCCAGCCTCACAAACATCTGATGGAGACGGATCCTCCATCGATACTAAATCACCTGCAGCGAATTTGATTGATGAGCTGTCGACGTTTGTGATCCAAACCAAGCCTTCTTCCAGAGTTACTCCTTGGAGGTCTTCTTCGGTCATTGGGAGACTTCTTGTGGTTTTCGAAACAGCCCTTGAATGTTCGTATTCTCTCATAACAGTCACTTTTGTGCTCGCCAAAGCAGCCCAGAACGGTTGTCGACTTCGGACTTGATTTGCCTGCCTTCTTCGTTTCTTCGCGGATGTTAACCGGTCCCTGCTATCTTTTAAGGCTGGTGGAGTGATTATTTGCCCATCAGCTCCCATCATCGAGGAAACACTAGCACCCGACTCGAATGCGGAATCAACCTGAGTCTGAGACCCCGCAGACGCTTCTGTATCGCCACGCTTTCCAGTTCGAGATGGTGGAGTAGAACGGTTTTTCGCCATTGACCTTCTTGCGATAGCAGTTCCTGCCTGTGCTAAGATATGCACGGCTAAGAGACTCCTGATCCAGCTCGGTGAGGTTTGAGATTCAGCGCGTCGAAACTCGGGCGGCACAAGATGAGCGAATTGTGTCAAGATATCTGGACTAATTATTTTTGCAGAGATCAAGTGCCCTAGCACGAAATCCTGAATACCCCTACTCCGGATAAGATGCAGAATGAGAACGATACCAACGCACAATGCGTTGACCCCTCCATTTTTCCCTGAACTGCCACCTCCCAGCGTAATCGCGACCTGCACCTGTGCTAGATCCAGGGCGAAATTCTGCGCCCATGACCACATGAACAGACCCCAGACTAGTAAGCAGAACCCATCCATCGCGATCATCGTCCCTAGTGAAGGGGTTCCCGCGGGGCCTTGGAAGATATCGAAGTTAGACGTCAGAGATCCGGATGAGGCGCCGCCGGGAGGCATGAAGGTCAGCGAGGCGAACAGAAATTGAACCAGCGTAAGGACCATTGGTGGCAACTGCAGGAGAAAGATGAGGATGGCGATCGTGTCGTACATGGGGCATGACTTGAGAATGGTCGACGCGAGTAGAAACGGGTTCACGGAGGAGTTCTGAGTAGATCTCTTGGACCCCGTTGTCGTCTTGTCCGCGCAGCGAGAAGTCTGGCCTGAAAGGGTGGCATCGTCAGGCGCCACAACGTTTGCTTGCCTGTAAGCCGTATCCACGCCGCCCTTACTATAGCCGTTGACATAGGCACGTCCATTGCTTTCCATCTTCGAGCCGTCCGCCGCACCGTTCAACTTGACTGCTGCTGCCGCTGCCGCTGACACCATGGCTGGATCGGAGGCACGACTGGTCAGATCCACCTGTGAGCCTGAACTGGAAGAAACCCCGCTGGGAGGGGTCCCATTTAGGTGCCCATTAGACTTCTGCTTTGTTACTCGTTTCCCAGGACCGACAAGACCGTTCTCATGTCGATTGCAATGCTGATTCTTCCTAGCCGCGGCCGCTGAGCGTGGCATCGACGAGGAAACGAAGCACCCAGGTCCGAGTCAGCTTGGCAGAAACGAGCCAAGGACTTGGACCAGGCTGAAGAGATGTGAGAGACACGGCGAAGGGACTGAAGGGAAGGGATTTCGAAAGGGAGGGGAGGTTCAAGGGAGGGAAAAGAGAATGACGGAGAATCGAAGTGGCAGAAGGAAGTCTGCACAAATAAGCGGTTACGGTGCCACCCAGACACAAAGAAACTCGCGTGTAGTATGTGGCGGGGGTCAGTTTTAGCAAAAGTGAAGGAGAGTTGAGGTTTGAAGATCGATTTGGAGGGAAAAGGACCGGACAAAGACGAGATAGTTGCAGTCTTGTCGATCTTCCTCCAGCGGAACAGAACAAGAACGAAGACTTGCAGCCACAGCGTTCAAAGTTACCTTCGCTTCAGCCCTTTCGCGCGGCTAGCGCTGTCCTGTATGGTAACACCCGTGACCTGGTACGCCTCGGTACGCTGGTTACCTACCGCCCAGTCCCGGTTGGCTGGTAAGTTACCCTGCCCATTGAATTACGCTGACGTGAGGCATGCTTGATCTGGCGCTCTACGGAGATTCTGCTTACGATCAAATCACAGTAGAACTGTAATCGGGTGTCTGACGTGGAGCAGCAACCCTCGTCGTTCCAGCCGCATCTGAAGATCTGCTGCGTTTCTAAGGATAGCAGGGAGAAGTTCCGAAAGTAGAGCAACTTACGTCTTGCTAAGCTCGGCAGTGGCGCGATCTTACCTTTCGCTGACGGGCTAAAGGGATTAAGCCGTGTGACGGATAAACCGGACCTCCTCCGTCCAACGTGGACAACTGTTCCGCCAGCTGTCCACGATATTATGGTGGATGTTCGTGGGAAATATGGGCTGTACGACGCCTAAATCTGTTTCAGATCGTAGCGTGGCCTATGCTCCGCATGACAGATGTCTAGAGTCGATCTATTATTTCTGTTCATTATTAAGAAAAAGCGCTTTCCGTGGAGGAGCAATATCAATTGAACTTAGGCCTAAGGGGTTACGTACTATATTGTTTAAGTCTGTGTCCCACTGACAGGCAACATCTGCATTAGGTTATCAGCAATCCAGAGAGGCCGCAAGGACTGATGGTCGATAGGAGATTAATTCCTGGCTCCTGGTCAGAAAGAGGGACCCCAGAACATTTAATTTGATTATAGAGATACGGTTTCCAAACCATGTTGCGACCATCTGGGACCATCTGAAAGCTCCCGATCATCGGTAGACCCGAGAATACGGTTGGTGCTTGTTCCCTGGGTAAGTAGAACCGTGCCGTACCTCGTCATCGCACTGTCATCGGCACCGTGGGCTTGCGCAGTCCAGTCTCTTAATACACACAGTTCTGCAACATTCTCGGTGGGTGGATGCACGCGACGATCATCCCCGGAACCCAGGACTGCAGCGTGCGGGGAAGGTCACCGCATTTTCATATACTCCGTAGCGATGAAGGAGTCCCCAGTCGTACCATTATTGCAGACGATATTCGAAAATCTGTGTGGTCGGTCTTCTCTGTCATAGGTCTGCTGATATCAGTAGCAGCGATGATAAGAAGCAGCTGATGACGGACGGGGCGGATATCACAGATCCCTAGGGTCCTAGGGGGGCCTGCTATCAAAGATAGGGATAGCGTTTTAAATATCTGCGAATTGCAAATGCGCAGCAGGGGTTTAGGTGCGTTCGCGGTATATCCCATTACGCATTTCCCAAATGAGAGAGATGAAGAAACCAACTCATCCAGGAACATCTTGCGAATGCGAAGCTGTGGAAGTGGCGTATTCCATGTATCATATTCCGGGTTATCCTTTCCATGGTCGTCGTTTTTCCCTTGTCGGTGTAGAATGCATCATGTCTGTGAGAAGTTGGCTAGGCAGCCGTTGAAGAAGACAGGGATGTCATGAATAGTAAATACCCTCAAGTTGCCTTTCAAGAAGTCGATTATCTCGACTTATTTACTCCGTGGTCTGCCCTTGTCATAGATCACACCAGCCCTAGTATAGGAACCGCTCCCGAGGAATACTTCCGAATCGGGACGGCGTACGATGAAACGGTAATATCATTTCCACTTAGACGGGAAGAATCGCCCGCTATGGCCACTCTGATTTGTGCTTTCCACTGCCGGATCCGCGGACTATCTCTCGATCAAACACTTGCCAGCGACGACCGTCTTATTTCTGCGCCCCAGTTGTTAATCGAACTAATGCAAGTCGTTTCGCGGAGTGAGATGAGTTTTCCAGTCTGACAGCAAATCATGGATCGATCGCGATTCCCGAAACGGGCGGTGGTGCGATGAATCACCAGCCATTTCTGCCCCGCGATGCTGTTGGTGAAGATCCCATCTGGACGAAACCGACCTTCCTGTCGCTGACCTCCCCTTTTCGGTGCGATGACCGCCCCAAATGCAAAAGAAGAAACTCAGGCCGGTACAGTGACATTATTTTTTTTGCCCTAGTTGATTGTAAGCCGCAAGTGCAAAAGCTCCTAGAGCGGGGGACCCACGGCCTGGCCTGGTCGCCCCAATGCATCACTGGCGCCTTTGCCAAGAGAGAAGACACTTCAAGAGAGAAATCGGCCTTTTCCCGAAAAGACCATCGTTACCGGTCGATCACTGTCCTTGGCTTGCAGGAGAAGGCATTCGTGCGCGGTACGATCACCGGCTCATGCAGCCTCATCGCTCGTACTAACCATCCAAACAACGCTGTCACATGGTCTCTCCCTTTCTCTCGCATTCGGAAAGGTTCCTCTTCGACGCTGCTGACAGAAACCCTGCCAATTCAAATCATGTTTGGGGGCACTTTTTGTTTGCTGGCTTAATTGGCAGTGTTATCGATGTTGAACACGGGGCGGAAAACAGACGCATTGGGTCAGTGAGAGACCCGAGTCTGCCCCGGATGTCTGGAATGGACGGTGGAACACTGGGAAGAAACGTAAAAAGGCACGTAAGGGCCAATCTGGACCATACAATCACTGACTCATACCATCAATTTTTTTTTTTTTATTATTTTCTCTGCAGACGCCGAAAATTTGACTTTCCTCCAAGTTCAATGCGCAGGACCAACGGCTGTGGCGCGGACCATTGATCGGTCCTCCTTGGCACAGATATTTTCCAAGCATGTCATGTAGATCGGACATGGTTCCCTATCGTGAAGCAATAAACCATCGATAGCTGTTGTCCTTCTGCAGGGATAGTCAAGTGCAGCCAGCAAGGACAGTGGCTAGAAATATCGTTGAGATGCTGTCAATTGGATGCATCGAACGTGCCCTTCTGCAGGGTTAGTTTCTCTGCCTTAGGCTACCGGTCTCATTGCGGGGCTCTTCAAGGTTTCATACTGAACCACCATCATCAGACGGGATCTCTATTCTAGTCCATTACTCTTCTAAAAAATTTTTACCCTTTCTCTACCCCTCCTCCACCATGGTTTTGACCGACCCGCCAATGCTACGGACCCACTATCTGATTTCTGAGATCCTAAGCAATTGGCAAGCTTTTTAGCTTGCTTTGCAAGTCAGGTGCGGTGAGTTGATTAAAATGACTAATTATCGTTACTAGGTTCGTTACTGATTACATGTCTTGACTGTCTTGAACTGATCATGTTGTAATCATCGTAATAATACCTATTATCACGGGACACAAGAGTTTAGAAGTAGTCAGTGATGGGTATATTATATACTAAATGAGTATACATTACGTGTAGGAAGACCAAATGGTAGCATATATTCTCTTCCTACCGGCGTCTATATCCCCTCCAAATTATACCATACTGTATACTACACTTTGTAGACCATAGCATCACTTGACTTCCAACACTGACTGATTAACGCCCTTCAGAGACAATCTCGACGGAGATTCACCAAGGGAAGGGACATCCTCTTCATCTTGAGCAGAAGTGGCGGCAGCTAATCTCTTCTCTTCTTCTCGTCGATCGAGCTCCGCTTCTCGATTCGCAAAGTATCGTAGAACGAAAATGATTCCGAATTCTAATACGCTGATACCGGCCATGATGCTGAATCCCATGGTGAATTTAGGTGCGTATTTGCCCACGTTGAGGATGACGACTGGAGGAGGTTAGAATGGTTTTGTAATGAGATCATTTTGTGGGTGATGGATTTTGAGGGGCTGGAGGGAGGATAGTTAAGGGAGGACGTACCCGGTACCCAGGCAATAAAGACCTGGCCCATTGTTTGGGCGACGCCGATGACGATGGCGCGTTCTTCGGCATCTTTGTGGCAGAATTCATTTGCCCATGCCTTGATGAATCGATGTTAGAATGATGATGGCCTTCTTTTTAGACCGAATGGCTTGGAACTTACGAAAAGCAGTGGCCAGTATCCCCAGGAAGCTCCATTAATCATGTAGCCAAAGAATGTGGCCCCATAGTTCGGTCCAATGGCTACTATCACCATACCGATGAAGTTCAGTGTCTAGTTTTTCTTTGTTAGTTTGATGAAGTACCTTTTTAACATAATGGTCTCAATATGGCACTTACTGCGGGGATAGTCATCAGCTGCCATCGCTTCCCTCCAAGGCCATCTGAGATCCAGCCGTATGAAAGAGTAGTGACGAGAGCTAGAGCCTGAGCCGCAGTTGGGAAGAGGTTGATCTGGTAGACAGAGAATCGGTTTAGAGACTTCAGCCATACGGCGAAATAGTTGAGTGGTTGGGTGACAATGCAGTGGAATCTGGAATGCGGACAGACGTCGGTCAATTCTGAGAACTCGAGAAAAGGGTACGGGTTCCTTACATCAATGCAAGCGTCATGATATAGACAGGCCAGTGCGTAAAGATGTATTTGAGCTTTGCCTTAGACAACCTGACCGGAGGTCGTCGATCAAGCTTCTCCATTCGAAATTTGGCATACGCAAGTTTTTCCGCGCTTAACCATCTCGCTCTAGTAATGTATGGATTATCTGGGATGGCGTAATAACCGTAACAGGCACCTGGGAGGGATATCACACCGCAGAATATGAACAGCCATCGCCAGCCAGCGAGGCCTAGATGGCCGTCCATTCCATGGTAGATACCAGTCTGGAGGTAGCCGCTGAACATACTCGCCGCGTAGCTAGCTGAGTAGAATATAGCGATACGCTTGGACAATTCTATCGCGATATTAGGATATACTTTAAAAGAAGCAGCAAGTTAAGAAAGAACTGCTCACCTCTGGGAGTATACCAGCTTCCCATGAGAGTAATGACGCCAACTGCAAATGGAGCCTCTAGCATGCCGATAATGAATCGGAGAGCGAACACATCGCGGACGTTCTGAACCGCAGCGAAACAGAAAGTCGCGATAGACCAGAGCAGCTCTACAGAAGGTAGATAGTATGAAGGACGGACTGTATCTGTGTCAGCCGTATAGTTGCAACTCAGGCTGCTCAGATAAGTAAAACGTACTGTACGTCAATATGAACTGAGAAGGGATCTGAGCAACGAGGTATCCGCAGGTGAAGAAAGTGGCGAGGAGGTTATATTGATCTCCATGGAAATTAAGGTCTTCTTTCATCCCAGAAACATATGCATTTGCTATGGGAACGTTAACCTTTTGTTCGCTCACATTTAGCTGTTTTGCTCTATCATGTACTCACTTATATTCCCCGAGTCCAGTAATCGAACGAAATACCCATAAGTCGCCCATGTCCTGAAATGAGTCAGTACTTTGTATCTATATTCTAGTATTCGGGGAAAATCAACTTACATTATAAAAATATCAAGAGTCTGCACCAATTCTCTCTCCTCTTTGGACCTGTCCCCTCCATCCCAAATGACGGCTTGGAACCGTTGCCATCGCGTCTTCTTTCCCGTGGCATGTTGTTGTATTTCGGGACTGGCACTTGAAGCCTCAACAACAGGTTTGTTGTTGCCCATTCTTTTCTTCGCACTTGTACGAAATGTCACTGGTGCGGGATAGGGCAACCGTACTTGACACTCTTATTGACTATCTTCAACTTTCCATGCATGGTTCTTAAGGCGGTGAAAAATGCGTCATCCGAGGTTTAGAAGACGTCAAGGCGGGGGAGAGGAAAAAGAGTTATCTGCTTCTCGTTTAGAATCGGACGAAGATCCCGATCAGATAACCTTAGCAACCTTGGCGGCGGAGCCTACCCACGAGCAACTTCAACTTCGGCCCTATTAAGTGCATCCCACTAGTGGGGAGCCCATTCAGATTCCATGCGACTTCGGCGAACTAAGCTGCCGGTGACAGGATGGAGAATAGCTGCGAGATCCATCTACATGTGTTGAGTCACAACGTCCTTGCATGCCTTGGTGGGACAGGTCTGTGAATCCAGTAATCTTCGGGTAGACAGAAGGAAAATCTATAGTATCTAGCAGAGAGTCAAGACTATTATTCCCCTCGCTTTCAGAGAATCGATACTGATCACGTTTATTGGCATCTGCATCAGTGTTAGAATCCCGGTCTCAACTTTCTTTGTACAGATCGTGCCAAAGTACAGGACCGTAAGTCGGGGATTAGCATGGTTGTTCTGCGTGTCAAATTCAAAATCTTGCAGAAATTTCAGTACGCTCAGGCCCTGTGAGGCAACTGGATCTCCAGACCGAGTCCTTGCTTCTTCAAGTCCGTCAGTAACTTGGGCAACTAGAGACCCATCTTGTCTTGCAGACTTCGGCCAGTGGGGTTCTAACTATTTATCGTATGGTTTTGGATACTACTGGCTGAGACATCTTTTATCATGTGAGATACACAGCCACAAGTAGAACTGTTGGAGCTATATCGACATCGGGTCTTGCAACGCCTGCCTGTGGAGTGGTGTGAGAATCTCGGACGATGCACAATGCCTTGTTATGTGCCGGGCTATGGACATACATTCCGAACAACTCCGGATACCTTGCGAGTCCGCCTTAATGGCTCTATTCTATCTGTCCTTTTTTGAAATATTTCTTAATCTGTTACTCGGAAAGAGACCTTATCGGTCTCCGGGACTAGCTGCTAGTTGAACTTAGAGCCTACGATATTTTTGTCTGTTCATCACTTGTATGGATGTGTTAATCGCTGACTGTGCATCGAAAGCTTAGGTTTGAACCTTTAGTAATCAACAAGGAAGCCTTTAGGCGATTTGAAAGATATCACTCACTAAAAAGGACCAAGTGAGTCACATCCCTGCAATTCTACTGAATAACTCCAGTAACCCATGAATGCAAGCATCAACGAAATCTAAACACTGCTAACGAAAGAAGCTAGTTACTTCCTTGGGTACAGTGCAGTTTCGTGAGAGCACATATAGTTCCTGGCCTATGTATAATTAGGTGGCTCTCTATTTCTGCAGCGGGAAGTACTCTCCAATAGGGCGAGTCATGGAAAACTTCGAATTCCTTCGTCCTATTGTCCCGCAGCAGATCCCATATCTTCCACAGCGTCTGCTCTATCCCAGCTATCCAGCTCCAGAGCCCTGACTTTCCCTTCGATATCTAAGATGCGCTGTTGCCAGGTGCGTTTCGCCTCCTCTTGTAGCTTCCACATGAGCTTAAATTGCTCCATCATAAATGGCGGCAATGAAGATGCCTTTCCGTCAGTCGTATAGTCATAAACGACGCTATCCTCATGTAGGCGGGCAGCTGGCCGCTGTTTTGCTTCTGAAAGAATGATGACGGAGAGTTCAAAAGCAGAGTGGTCTGGAGGAAGTGATGAAGGGTCACGGGCTAGCTTGTGATATACTGTGATCTTGTCGGGCCATTTCATGGGCTGGGAGGTAAATTTGTCAGTAACCTCCCGGATACGTTTTGTAGAATAGGGGAAGATGAAGGGAAGGTGAAAGCTTACAAACTTGAATTCGACTTTAAGGCTGCGGAGAATCAATCCGGTTCCTTTGGGGTTTGTGCAACCCATCCACTCCTTTTTGTGTTCCGGGTCAATGTGAAGAGCGAAATTTCGGATGAAATTTACCCTGGCGCTCTCAGCATAGCGAGGGTAGGTGACGTTATTGACATGCCCTGATGGGAACAGAGCAAATGTTAGATTGTCGCAGTAAGGCAAATGTCGCGCATCAGAAAAACATACCCTTCATGCTTGTCAGTTAAACCAAGAGATACAGGGCATATTGTGCGCCAGGGTAAATAGGAAGCTTACCATTGCATCCTGTAATGTCGAACCCAGTAGAAGGTATCAAGTAAGCCAAGTCTCCCGATTTAATCACGATCACTGGAAGGCGAATAGCTGTTGATTTACCATCTCTCCCCAAACTACATTGCGGCAGAAAATGGCCGTCCTTTTCTTCTCCGTCAAGAAGCCCTCGCTACCTGCGATCAATCCTCGCCAATCCCTCGCAATTTCTTGGAGTATCTTCCCTGCCTCCTCAACCTGATGCGGCTTCAGGCCAAACATCATACATTTGCCCAATCGTCTCTTCATCATCGTAAGCCATCGCGGGTCAATGGTATGTGGTTTCGCGGGCGTAGAGTCGGCATTCGTGGAAACAGAGGATGGGTGCGCATTTTGTTGTGCGGGGAAGCTCGATAGGGAGCGACAGTGAATTCGAATTGCGGATCGGCCTGCTGCCTCCAGGCATTTGTGTTGAAGGATCCGATCAGCGATCATTGTTCCTCCTTGCGATCACGGTCAATGAGTCCAGGAGATGATCGAAAGGAGTGTAAATGATCGAGCTGATCGCGTCATTCCTCCTCAGCGCCCTCGGTAGCTCTGTAAGCGATAACTAGAATGCGGAGTCTAGACCCATATACATGCCTAGGTACGCGGTATTCCGGCAATTCGGTTATCCCCCGCTCTCGGCAGATTGTTCTAGATGCATGATGACTTTTACTTTGGACTTAACGATGTTTTAAGGAACTGAGAAGCTTAGATGAATAGGCGGATAGATATGAAGCTGAGCAGGTCATGTGTCCACTATGTATTATGCGTAAAAAAGGGTCTTCCATTGGCAATGAACATCTTCCAACCGAACTGCTAGTAGTTCCTATCTATACAGTAACCTGCGATGGTATTTTCTAGATCCTGATATTGACCAGTAAAATTCTTCTAAAACAAAGCAGAGACTAGTAAGTAATAGGTTGCATAGTAATAGTTACTGCATTCAGATTTCCTCTAGTGTCGACAAAGAGCCGACTCGGCCCGTTCCCCGTGGTGTTACGGAACCGACGTCACCGAGGGTTGTTCACAACCAAGGCGGTAGGAGGTCTTAGACGGATTCTGATAAGCAACCTCCGGTCCTTTCTTTCCCTAACTCTTTCATCGTTCCTTGTTTTTCTTAGAAAACCTTCACCACAGACCACGACTTCGCGAGCGTCAGTCAAATTTGATAGGCCGGAATCAAATATGACGAACCCAAACCTTCGGAGAGAGGTCATAAACGTCTACAAGGGTACTTCATGGCGATATCCCCTCCTTCAGGAGTCGACAGTTTCTCCATTCATACTTACCATCTACTAGAGCTTCTATTCCTCGGTCGTAATTATCCACTAGGATACGATTACTTCAGGAGCAGATTACATCGCGCGTTTTCAAACCAGGCACATCTCACTGACGAGGAGCAAATCCGAAAGGGAATCCACAGGGCTGAATTCGTCAAGAAAGGTGCGTACGAATCTTTTCCATCAATCAACGAGACATGCTGGAATGAAGATCATTTCAAGTGGTTCACTGGAGCCAGAGGACCAGGCCTACTTTGCCTGAGGACGTCCATTTCACTAACGGAGAAGCTTAATCTACAGAAATCGAGGCACTGTAAGTGAATATTTCTATTTCTTATTAAGATGCAATTCTTTTTTTTATCCTAGCTATCAAGCTGCTCTTCAGACATCTCGTCATACCCTGCAAGTGACAAATGTGGTGTACGCAGCCGAAATGCAAAAAAAAGGCAGAAAAGCTTAGAAAGATCAGAGCTGGTCATATGCCACCCGTGTCCTCTGTGCTTGATCACGGTCAGACAATATATAACACATTTCATAACTTCGTACAGAAAAAAAAAAGAAGAGAGTGTGTTGCAGACACTGACAGAAGGGAAACAGATATTATCTGAAACGATATCGCACTTTGAAACAAAGATATGAAGGTCAATAAATGGTTTTATGTGGCGGTTGAGAAGCGATCCAATGGACAAAGAGGCACATGGATGCATAGGAAAAGAAGAACAATGAATAGATCTGGGGTATCACGATATCACTAAACATGATGTAAGCATGGCCTCCTCATCTCGCATTCGCCTGAACACCGAATAAAAAGATAAAAAAAATTTTTTTTTCCTTCTTCCATGCCATGATTGAGACGTGGAAGACGGAGACGTGGACTTTCATCTCTTCTGACCCCACCAGGCGCTCACTTCGAGACATTCTCCGCTAGAGAGGCCGCCTTTCTGAAGAAGGTCCCCTTGCATAGCAGCCCACCATCTATCCCATTCATCTCTGCTTTTCTCGCTGGCTTCCATCAGGATAGGCTCCATACTTTCGATCATCTGGATAACTGTGAGAAGAGCAGTCCGCCGTAATGCAAGCTGATCTTCAGTCAACGCTCTCCGCGTACTTCCGGCTGCATGTTTGTTCTGTCCTTCTCGTTCCCATCGGACTTCCCCTAAGGGAATGGCAATTCGGCGGCCATCAACGCTCTTGAAGCCATCTACCTCAGAAGTAAATGACAGTCCGATTGTGGCGCACGGCATCGCGTTGAGTTTGTGCTTATCGAAAGCCTTCTGCACCCAGGAATTGTAATCCTGCAGGTATTTGTTCTGGGGCTTCGCGAATGGTGTTGCGGGAGAAAAAGTATAGGTCGCGGTCGCGTCAGCGATTTCTTGATCCTTTTCTGACAAACCAGGAGCTGGCGCGGGGTTTGGGAGCAATGTCCGGAAGATCATATCTGAGTCCCAGATCTCAACAATCCCCCCAGACTTGAGGACACGCAAAAGCTCAGTCAACGGACTGTCTGGGTGTACGGATCCGAACGCACACATGCCCATGTCCTTCATGAAGATGAAATCGAAGTATCCATCAGGAAAAGGCAGCCGCGATTTGCGCAGATCATGGCGTTTGAATTGCCAGTTTATCCCCTGCTTACGCAAATCAGGTGCCAGCGACACAATGTCCAACCCTGTAAAAGAGATATCGTTGTGGCCCTTTTTCGCGAAATATTCGTGGCACATGCTCGACCATAGGCCAGATCCGCATCCCAAGTCCAAGACTCTCTTGGGGGTATTTTCGGGCAAATGCGGGTTACAGAACGGTGCTCCGAATACGCGCATGAGCATCAATGAGCGCAGTGTCTGTCGATGAATCTCCGGGAGGTCGCATGGCAGCGGGTACGACGTTTCGGGGTCTCGAAGATATGTACGATCATTTTGTCTGACAAGGGGATATGTGGTATGGTCCGTGACGGAGGAGAGGGAAGAGGAGGAAGCCCCGGCTGTCCGGGTCGTCACCGTTGAACTCGACGTGGACTGTTTGAGATCTGAACCCCAGCCCAACGATGGCGCTGTTCCCGTATAACTTGTTCCGGACGTCATATTGGATGTGGTGTTTCTGCTGCTTCAATCAGAAGTGGTGTCGTTCCCTTGATCGTTGGCGTTGCCGTCATCTGTTGCATTGTTTTCGCACAAGATTCTCGTAAGAAGACTGGGAGATGTCCAGTTGCGACTTGTCGAGCAGAAGGAGGAGGAGAAGGAGGGGGATGGGGCAGTGGAAGTATGAGTAGAGCAGAGGAGCACTAGGGGGGGGGGAGGTTCAAACTTCACCCACGCCGATGGAGCCCAGGTCGAAGTCCGGTCCACGACCCCTTAGCAGGCTACCCACTAACTACCTGGCGGAGTAAAAATTAATGGTGGCGGACGTGGGATCCGCCGTCGCTCGTCGATGTTACTTTGATCCGCTTTCGGTACCAGATCAGACGGCGCGGATAGACAGACAAAACGCCGGCAAGGCCGCGGGTAGTAGGTGCCAACTACTGCGGACGCAGAGGATCGCTGGTCTGGCGGATCACCGGCTCAGACCGTTGAAGATTGATAATGCTTGACATCGTTTACTTGGAAACGGCGATCGCAAAGTCGGATCGTCCAATGGTCCGCAATTTGAGTGAGCACAGGGCAAGTAGAGCTTGATGCAAAAAGAGCGTTTCAGACCAGCAACTAATACCGTTTCTCGTTGGCTGTTTTCTATTTGCCAGTCATTATTCCGTACTGTCAACTGGGTTCTCGGCTACAAGCCACTTGCTATAGCCGAACTCTTCTCCTCGACCATGGAGTAATGATGATTGGAAAAATTTTTCTTTTCGGCTGTTCTGCCCTACGTTCCCTTCCGTGTCATGTCATGTCAGCCTCCCGCGGGGCCCTAAAAAATCACACGTGGCGAAGCAGGGCTCTTCTCGTCTTAAGTAATTAGTCAAGAGTTACAGACCCAGGATCTTGTTGCTGTCAACATGCATCTCTGCAGGGACGCAGATGGGAGTGTCTGTCAAAGCGGCTTTCTTGGATCGCTTTCCAACCGCGGCTGCAAGATTTACTGGGATTGGAAACTCTCTTCGCGATCTATGGAGACCTGAGCGCGTCGCTCTCATTGATTCTACCCAATTATGCGACAAAAAAACGAAGCATTAGTATTTACTGTTTCATTGTTGATCTTCCCTCGTGCAGGTGGGATCTACTGAAATGAGAAGCAATAATCATGCACGCCTCATAACGCAGTTTGGAGCTTCTACTCTGATCTCATTTAATTCGACAGCATGAGGTGGGTCGTTGACCATAGGTAGTTTCGCTTACGCCTTTAGAACCCGCTGTGAAGCTCGGTATGTCATATCATTTGCATGTGCTTTATCTCTATACAGATACAAGGTTCACGCGCCAAAGAACACCCCGGTCGTGTCTACTACTCTAGGGACACGAGTTGCTCCCTGTTTCTCCGCGGCATCCTCGAAGAGCCGTTGGGCGCCACTAGTCAGCGATCAGAGCTACGAAGAAGTCCTTCGCTCAAGGTCGAGATTTCAGACCTCGCTGGGAGTCTTTGACCTACCAGACCTCTTTCATCAACGACAGTCCAAGTCGGAGAACATAAGGCTATGGAGGACGCAGCAGTAAGATTACGAAATCGCCGATATTATTCTGGAACCCGCGGTCGTGCAGAGAGCTCGCCTAGACTATTCCCCTGGATTCTACTCTTAGGGAGTAGGTAGCGTAGCATCTGATCCGCCAGTCGGAAGCTTCAGCAAACTTCCCCTGAAGATGTGACCTGCATCTCGTGCCTGACTAGAGAATGCTCCCCAGAATCGCGGACCAAGAGCCGGTTCTGCAGCCATGATGGATTCTGGGTAATCGACGTTGTCTGCCCCACCGTCCGTGACCTTCGGGCGTCATGCCTGTGCGGCTGCCACCGCTGCCGTGTTCCCTTTCTTGGAATGTGTCCGGCGAGCTGGAAGATGGATCTAACTACCCCTTAGAAGCCCATAGATAGAACGACAAGACCAGGGCGCATTATCGTGGCAATAGATGCACAGAACCATCGAATGGCCAAAACACATACCCGGCACAGCTGTATCTTTGGCTCATGAGGCCGTGACGATTATTGCCATGATCAACACCATGATTCTTTGGGGCCCTGGAGAGATCTCATCGATTGGGTTATCACAGTAGCTAGCCCGACTCGATCGCGCCTTCGCAGGGTCTAGAGGTTGCCGTTCAATAAAATAAGGGAGCTGACGGATACTGGGACTAGGACGCGGGCCGTGGCCACGTCCATGGCGCGGGAACCGGCAGTCTGTGTCCCAACGCACTATGTATCCATCTCCAGTGCCTTGGGAACACGGTCCTGACCGGCGTATTGACCATGTGGGAAACTGTCAGCTAGGGAACCTGCCATGCGGATCCGTGATCTCCTCTCGCGCGGCCCCTATTCTGCGTCATGCGCGAAACAGCAACAATAAGGATGATGATGGGTCTCCGGAGGACTGACCATTTCTGGTGCCAAGATGGCTTCAAGCAATCGCTGGCGCGATCAATAGAGCATGGGGAGGACCAATGATACTGAGAATCGGTCCAATTCTGAGGTGACTCGTCCCTAGGTCGGCATCTAGACTCTGCTTTTGGATGTCTATTACTTCCCGCAGACTCCCGGTTCCCCGAGTCTCCATTTTCCAATATTCATATTTGTCGTGGTCTTGTTGTATCCTAATTGTCTATTCAGGTAGCGAGCTTTCAGCTGCTGCTTCAGGTCGGTGTTGGAAGAAGCGCGACCCCCGGCTACGTTGTCGAATAACATTGCTTGTTGGCTCAGCCGCTCCAGGCAGCAGGGGGATACGGACTTCGGGCTCAGTAACCACCGCGCGAGAGTAGCTCAAAGCTTGCAAAGATGAGCCCTCTTCGGACGTCATTAATCACCAGTCTTCTTTTTATCGAACAGTTTTTTCAACTACATCTCTGTACCTGGTCTACATAAATTTATCTAGTCCGCAGGACGATGCAGCCTACAAAGACGGAGCACGGGCCAAAATTGACCCTCTATCGAGGATGGCTCGATCCAGGAAACTACGTCTGGTCGCCGTTTGTCATAAAACTTGAAGCCCGACTCCGTTTCGCTGGAGTGCCATATGAGACCAAAGCCGGCTCCGTGCGGGAAGCCCCGAAAGGGAAAATTCCCTACGTAGAGATCCTACAGCCAGGTTCGGACGCGGTTACCTCTACGGGCACTGTAACTACTGCAGTTGTTGAAGGCGATGCTCCATCTCCGTCCGCTTCCACCACCCTCGGGGACTCGACCCTTATCATCAAGTACCTAGTCGAGCGGGGCATCCTCCCGGATATCAATGCGCGCACCTCCTCGCCTACGGTCAGAGCGCAGGACCTGGCTGTCCGTGCTCTGTTGGAGGACAAGCTCTATTTCTACCATGTTCGTACCTTACATTGTTTACCTAAGCCAAGGTTCCCTGCCGTCATGCATAGCCCTTGATTCTCTACATACCCTACAGTCCCTACTTACCGGGGTCTTGATTGGGTTCATGATATTCCTCAAAAGAGAAACGAACTGGCGTTATTTTCTAACCATCATAAAAAATAGGCCTGGGAACGATGGACACAGAATTACTACACGATGCGCGACCACGTTCTGTCCGCATTATCATTTCCTGTGCGCGTGGTCGTGGGACTTTTGATATACCGCCACACAACCCAGACCTTGCATGGCCAAGGCACCGGTCGTTACACGGCGGATGAGATCCGCCTCTTCCGGCGCGAGATCTGGGAGGCTATTAACGGCTTGCTTATCTCCTCCAGAGCCAGAGCCACAGTGAATGGCGCCCCTCGTGATCAGCCGTTCTGGGTCCTCGAGGGAGAATATCCTACTGAGGCGGATGCTACTTTATTTGGGTTCATTGTGTCGGTTTTAGTCTGTAAGGCGTATGTTTACCTCACCGTCTTTGGCCCTTTGTTAGGACTTCTGGTCCTTTGTTTTCCTTTGCTGATTTTGAGACTGATCTGAGTGACAGGGGTCCGGAGTCACAGAGTCTTATTAAGCAGTTTCCAGCTATCCTTGACTATGCTGGAAGGATCCATGACCGATATTTCCCGGATTATTTGAAGTGGGATTTGAGTCGCTAGAGACTGGTCGATCATCGGTCCTACACTTTCATTGGCTAGTCAATCTAGTGCTGAGCCATCTTCTTTCATTACTTCCTCATTCAGGTATATTCATCTTGGGCTAGAAGGTATGGGGTCAGGGTAATAGTAATAATATTCAATGGTCATGACAGAAGATACCAAGAACTATTTATATTCCAATTCATGTTTTTCATTCCCCGCTCCAATTAGTTTCTTGAAGAGATAGAGAAACATAAACGAGTCATTATAGGCATCTCTACGTGCCAATGGCTTCACTTGTTTCTTGCACATTAGATCAAGTAACGATTCTACCAAGTTACTTTTTTTACTATGAACAATCTCTAATTGTCGCGTGGTCCTCCCTCGGGGGTGGTCGTTACACGTGAAATATATGACTCATTTTCAACTTGGTCCGAAGATTGAGCTGCCCAAGCTACCTCGCCTAATTACCCGCAAGGCATCGTTAGTAAACCTCATTCTTGCCTCCAAGCTGACCTTATAGGGACTAATCTTTGATTCACGGAAGATATATCGTACGGTGGATCTTCCTCAGTATCAGCTAAGCGAGATGGTTGGCTGTGTTACGAATAGTGAGGTTCTTCTGGAGATCGAGAGGAGGAAGTATACAACTGGATATAAGCTGTACGAGATAGGTTAGAATATAGAAATCTAGTGTTGGAAATGTTCTCTGTGATTTTTGTGCTATATACAATGATGCGGGGATTTTGAGGGTGGATGACTGAGAAAAGCGTGAGCCCGCGATGGTTCGAAGCATAGCTGTAATGATGCAGCCGTTGGCAAGATTAAGTTATGCTTTATCAATTTCATATTGGGACAGTTCCCATAATAATAGAAGGGATCTTGACTGTGGTGGATCATTTTATATGCTGGTTATAGTCTCAGTACGAATCTGGACACTGAGAGAGTACAACCTGTAGATGTGTCGAGTATGAGCAGACGCTTGGTATCAAGATGTTTGTTTACTTATCTACTCTATTGTGTTTTGAGCCTTTCGTCTGAAGTTCTGGCTGTCCGTCCATCCTCTTGTCTGAACAGTGACGTAACTCAAGTTTTGTGAATAGCTGTTTTCGTCCGATCATCCGACGAACACATGGCCTGGGGTCAATGAACGCTATTCACAGCCTAAAAAAGCTGTTGAATGCGCCCCATTCAGGTTCATTGTATAGTAGGATATAACCGTGACAAAGATCTGAAGCTGAAAGGGATCTTCTACCAGTGCCTCCCCCTTTCCTTGGGCAGCGGCTGGTAAGGCTTCCATGTGCTTCCTTGATTTTGCCCAAGGGGCCAACAGCTCGTTGAGGTCTTTCAGGTCTTGGCCCCACGCTCCTCAACCAATCATCACGTTGCAGCAGCCGCTGGCCTTTTCTCACGTGACACGCTACAACTCCCGCTTTCGATGCAAACCACTTCCCAGCACCGCAGCAACAAGAGGCATCGGAGCACAAAACCCCTGCTGGCGACGTTTTCTGTAGGAGCGGTCACTCTTTGGAGCTCACGTTCTTCTTTGATCTGCTTCATTCTCTGCGTGAAGTTCCTCCTAATCCTCAGGACAAGCCTGGGAGGCTTTCTCCACCATCCGCACTCTGACTCGCAGCCGATCCCCGACCCCATCATCTAACCACCACTCCCTCAAAACGCCCAACAAAGTGCAACGGACGCGGGAATAGGCCAGCTGTGGCCCTCTGCTACCGGCGCAACATTGGACAAACCATAGGCGCGGTTTGAAGGGCGGTTCCTCTCAGGACCCCATGTTGAAGAGAAGGAGAGAACGTATCCGACCTCTCACCACTCCCACTCTCGCTCCTTCTCCGAAGCTTCGACCAGAACACACGACTCGAGTCTCCTTGAACGTATCTCACTACGAGAATTACCTCCGGTCTCGTCTGCCACGTTAAATGGCAGATGGTACCTACCGGTTCCAGCAGCCTGGGGCCGGGCAGTTCTTCTTTCAAGCGCAATCTCAACAGAACGCTCACCAACGACATCTCCTTCGCAACGGAACCAGCTCTCCAAACGGACGATTAAAGTTCAATAACGATACACCATCTCCCTCTCGATCCCCTCCTCTCAGTCAGACAAACGGTCTCAATCCATACACCATGTACAGCCAAGGACATCAAGGGCAGCATGTCATGATGAATGGTGGGCAAGCCCACCAAAGATTCGGCATGCAGATGCCCAAATTCCAGCATCAGAACCATCATCCACATCATGCTCAGCAACAACACCACCCGCACCACAATCAGGCATCTCACAACGTCAATCACCAGCACAACTTTACCGCGGCCGCCTTGGCCAGTACGACCCCTCACTTTACGCCAAGTCACATTCAGAACGGTACTCCCGCGGCGGTCGAAGACGAAATTGACGAATCTATGAACGAACATTGGCAGCAACAGCTTCAGCTGGCTGCTGAGTCACGACAAGCTAATTCCCCCCATTATTACGCCCGGACTGTTGCGCAGCAGACAAAGGGTATTCAGATCGCTCAGCCCGAGGAGAATGGGGATGGGCGCAACGGCGCACGTGGAAAGGATGGCCGAAGACAAGGGTGGCAAGCTATCGACTTTGGTGGACAAGGACTCCGTGCACTTTCACCTTCTCTCTTCAACTATGTCTTCCTGGAAAAGCTGTACCTCAACCACAACAAGCTTAAGACTCTTCCTCCTGCAATTGGAGAACTACGGAAGCTCACTCACTTGGATCTTTCCGGCAACGATATCAGCGAACTTCCGGAGGAGATCGGCATGCTCACGAACTTGAAAAAGCTTTACCTGTTCGATAACAATCTTCACACTCTTCCGTATGAGATGGGATATCTTTACCAGTTGGAAACCCTGGGCATTGAGGGAAATCCATTAAATGATGTGTTGAAGTCTCAGGTCATGAAAGAAGGAACCAAGGCTCTTATCCGGTACCTGAGGGAGGAGATGCCAGGTGAGTCACAGTTTTCTAAAACATTTGAAATCCAGGAAGCTGACTTTACTGCAGTACAAATGCCACCCCCAGAAAGGGATTGGATAGTCCTTGATGAGACTGCTAACACATCCAACGCACCCTCTGACAAGTTTACTGTCCTTTCTTACAACACCCTGTGTGAACAATCTGCGACGCAGTCTCACTACAGTTATACACCTTCTCGGGCTTTGGCATGGGAATACAGACGTGATCTGATCCTCAATGAAATAAGAGGCCATGACTCAGATATCGCTTGTTTGCAGGAAATTGACCAAGGCAACTACAATGACTTCTTCCGGGAGCAGCTTGCCTACAATGATTACAAGGGTGTGTACTGGCCCAGAGGTCGAGCCATGGGAATGCATGAAGAAGAAGCCAAGTCGGTGGACGGCTGTGCCATTTTCTTCAAAGGCAGCAAGTTCATCCTTCTCGACAAGCAGATGATCAACTTCGGCCAGATTGCTGTTAGAAGACCAGATGCAAAGGGTCAAGATGACATCTATAACCGTCTCTGGCAGAAGGATCACATTGCTGTCGTTGCTTTCCTGGAGAATCGCATGACAGGCACGCGGCTGATCGTGGTGAATGCGCACCTGTACTGGGATCCTGCTTTCAAGGACGTCAAGTTGATTCAGACCGCCATCCTGATGGAGGAGATCACAAAGCTTGCAGACAAGTATGCCAAATGGCCTCCATGCACCGATAAGACCGCGTTCCGCTTTTCGGAGGCGGAAGGCAACTCTCAGGAAGGCTCGGCGCCTCCTGAGCCCGCAGCATCGGCCGAATATGCTAGTGGTGATCAGATTCCGCTCATTATCTGCGGTGACTTCAACTCATCTCCAGGATCTGCTGCGTATAATATCATTGCACATGGAGGACTTACTGAAGAACACCCTGACCTCGAGAAGCGGTTGTATGGAAACCTCAGTCGTATCGGTATGAGCCATCCGTTCAAGCTGAAGTCCGCGTACTCGACCATCGGCGAGCTGAGTTTTACCAACTACACTCCCGACTTCAAAGACATTCTGGATTACATTTGGTACTCTTCCACTGCACTCCATGTCACCGGTCTGCTCGGGGAGATCGACAAGGACTACTTGCGGAAGGTACCCGGGTTTCCTAATTATCATTTTCCAAGTGACCATATCGCATTGCTCTCGGAGTTCTCTGTTAAGGGGAAAAAGGGTAAGGTCGTGGAGGCGGATTTCGGGCCGCAACGGGATAAGAAGAATTGATGGAATGGAGCATATTACATATTATGAGACTGGTGTTTTGTGCAGCCGGCTTTCCTCGCTATCTCGGAATCTTTGGGGTTCTTCTGTATGTCTGACGTGTCCTGTTACCAGCCCTATTCTTCTCTCTTGTTATTGAGTTACGTTCTCGTTGTCGCCTTTGAGCATCTGTTAAATCGTTCTCGCGTACTATGTTCTTGGAAATTACTCAACGGCGTGGTAAACTTTTTTTTCTGTTTTCCCTCCTCTTTTCCCTCTCTTTGACTGTCGGTTCCGCTCTGCTGTTAGTGTTGGGTGCGTTTGACTTGACCTCGATTTCTTCGCGCCTTGCTGAGACACCCTTGTGGTTGTCTCTCGAGGGGTGGGTTGACGGTGTTTGGGTGAAACTCGAAGGCTGGAAGGGCCCTTCGTGATTCCGTACTGGGTTTGGTCCATGACGGGGGTTGATCTTTCCAATTCGGCGAACGGGTTTTCGTTTCGTTAGTGTATGTGTTTTCGCTTCTGTACCTTTCTCGAAGCTAGCCGCCGCGCGGGATCCCGAGGGGCAGGCCGTTGCTACTTCACCTGTGTGTTTCTTGTAGATCTCCGTCGATTCTGTAGACTGTAAGCGGTAATAATCATAATGTTACCATAAACCGTTTGTGATCTTTGCAGAGAACGAAATAAGTGCTGCCCACGTTCACGTCGACTCCATCGTGATAACGGCTCATCAACATGCGGCCTGCCAAGACCGATATCCGGAAGTGGCCATCATGTGCCGCGTTCACATGCCAGACTGGTCAGCAGGACGAGACGACCATCTATCATTATCCCTTCACTTTCTGGTTGCTACTCTAGCTCTTTCATGATATCCTCTGCTCTCGAGCTATATATGTATATTGCGTATTTGTATTAATCTTGATGTAAACAAATAGGCAAACAATCTTATATAAGATCCCAAGGGAGCCGGCATCATGGCAGCAACGGCATCATATACGACAGAAGAAGGCACCCACATCCTCCTTGATGGGACTCAATTGTATACCAAGACTTGGAAGGTTCGATCTCTCTTTTTATTCTGCCAATCTGTGCTTCTTTCCATCTATACTTCCCGGAGCAGCGATTATGTGCATCTGAAACCTGCATGTGTGATAAAGAACTCTGTGGAAATTCGCAGATTGGACTTGTACCTTAACGAGCACAACATACATACATTGATTCCATTATAATTGGTGCCCCTGATCTTCGTGTCAGGAGTTATTATAATCACAACTGCTGTTGCATTACGCACGCAATCATACCTTCATATACGCTGCGCATACATCAGAATCTGACTTGAGATGAACAGCCGACGATTGATACCCCACGCGCAATTCTAGCGTTCTTTCATGGATTTAGTGACCATTGTATGTTTGATATCTATCCATACCTCTGTTTCTGGTTTAGTTCTATAATGTTTCATAAGCTACATAACCTTTGTGGGCTTAATGAAAGGGTTCTAATTCATGTCAGGTAATGCGTACTATGGGTTCTTTCCGGTGTTGGCATATCATGGGATTGAAGTTAGGGCTGTTGATCAGAGGTATGTTTATTTTATTTTTTGTTTCTTTCCCTTTTCATTTCTGGAAATCTTTCCCCCGGCGTAGTGGTCCTCTGGCGTGTAACAGTCTGTGCGGATGTACCACATATGATTCCCCTATAACATTTTGAGAAAGGATGATCATCTGATATCAATGTCTGGTCTATAATCTGAGAAATTGGATCTCTAACATATTCACCTGGAGTCTAGAGGCTGGGGCCGATCCGTGACCAAACCATCAGATCGCGGCTTAACAGGCCCAACATCTCTCGTCCTCGCAGACATGCACTCTTTCCTGCTCAGTCTCTGTCCACCCAAAACCCCACTCTTCCTCATGGGCCACAGCATGGGCGGCGCCCAAGTCCTGACTTACATTCTCCACCCGGAATCCCCATTCAACAGAACTACCCGCCCACAGCTATCTGGAGTGCTGGTCTACTCCCCACTCATCGCTATACATCCGTCAACGCGTCCCTCAATGATGAAGGTCGCTCTGGGTCGTCTGGCAGGGAAACTCTTACCACGTTGGCAGCTGTATTCACCAGTAGATGCGAAACTGGTGAGTCGTGACCCGCAGGTCTGCGCGGATTATGCCGCAGACGAACTCTGCCATGATACCGGAACCTTGGCAGGGTTGGCAGGCATGTTGGATCGAGGGCTATGGTTAGAGAGAATCGCCAATGGCAATGGAAATCTCTTGGTGGTGATAGAGACGGCGAAGAGGGCGCCGCCGATGTGGCTCTGTCATGGAAACGGTGATCAGGTTACGAGCTATGAGGCAACGAGACAATTTGCAGAGGTGGTGAATGTGAAAGATAAGACGTTCAAGGAATATGAGGACGGATACCATAAGTTGCATACTGAGCCGGAAGGTATAAAGGAACAGCTTGCTAAGGATGTCGCCGCGTGGATTTCGGAGCGATGTTCTTCGCTTACTGGGACGGCGCAAGATGAGAACTCGAATATAAAAGCTCCCGCAGATATTACTCAAGGGGATCAAATGCCGGGAAAGGTGAGAATTGAAGAGGAGGAAACTAAATCAAAGCTATGAGATTCGTGGTCTCTTCGTGGGAATGTCGCTGCTGTTTTGTTTGGCTTAAGGCATACTATAAGCAATTTTGGATGGTCGTTGGATGCTGTTTCTTTCGGATGGAGGTATATACTATCTGACCTGAGATGCAATGTTGTACAATTCTATATGCAGTATATAGTACAAGATAGGGGGTATCCAATGAGAATCTCACGATATACAGACATCTTAAGTGTTCTTCACATCTTCTATCCTTCTCCAAATTCCCACGAAGCCTCCGCCGACGATTCTCAACCCAACTTTGGGTCTGCAGACGAGCACGCTGTCTTCCTCTTTTGGTTGCTCTTCAGATGCGGGTAATTTCTCAGATTCAACGTTCTCAGACTCCTCTTCACTCTGTGGTGCGGAGCTCCCATCCGATTCCTGAGAATCCGGATCAACCCACGAAGATGGATCTGCGCGAGACTTTTTGACTGCGAAACGGATATCCCAGAGCCGACCACTGCTAATGCCCGATCCCAGTTCGACTGCTCGCTCCAGGATGAACGGCAGTTTCTGTCTGCGGATAAGATCGACGCACTCTCCGATTTGCGTCACACTCGGCATGAAGACGGCCAAGATGCCATCCCGCTTCAAGATCGGAGCGACGTGGGGGATGCGGAGATGGGCTGCGGGCATGTCTAAGATCGCGTACGACAGGAACGGAGCAGTCTTGTCCGATGAGAAAATCCCCGATCTACGTCGTCGTTGTGTTTGTTCGGCTATCCAATCCTCCGCGTGGCCCACGTGAAAATCGACGTTCCCGGCGTAGATTCCACGCCTAAACCCTCGGACGGTCTTCTCCGCATGGGCGGAAAACTTTGGGGAAACATCAATGGTATGGATGACGGCTCTGCGCTGTGATCGCCATGCGTCCCATTGTTGCTGGATCTGATCCTCAGCGGCATTTTTGTTTTCTTCCTTCCCTGTCTCCGCTTCCGTGTTGACCGCGGGTTTCCGCTGCCTCTCGACGAATTTGATCTGTGATTTACCGGGAAGAGGAGGTGGTGAGGCATTTGCGGCATGGATAGCCCGTGCCAGGTGCAGTGTTAAAGAGCCATGGCCGGTGCCAGCTTCGAGGATTTCTAACGGTGGTTGTTGATCGCCTTCAGCGGGAGGGGTGACATGGATATCTAGCAGCGATACGATTAAATTGGCATCAGCTGCATATATCTACCCGTCAGACGAATTTCAACATCGAATCAGCACATTATCATCAACGAAGATTATCTCCACTCCACCATACCGGTGTGACAAGTCGAGGCGTATATACGACATATTCATCGAGGGTAGGAAGACTCAAGCGATACTCAGGACCTGGAGACATGGAGTAATCAGCCTTTGCACCGACTATGAAGTCATAAAAGTTAAGGATTTCCTTTTACTCACCCTTGTAAGCCTGCACCGCATCCCGAACTCTTCTTCCGATTATGTCGTCATGCTTCAGGACTCCGCGACGGACCTCTGTCTTGTGGCCTTTGGTCAAAGGCTTTGTCAAAATGGGGTTCTTTCCATGGACAATGGCTCTGTCGCCCTCTGCCAATTAACGCGAATATTAACATTGATATCACTAAAAGGAGGGCACCCAGCTCTGCTTACCTCTGAACACTGAAAAGTTCGTGTCAATGGATTGTCGAAAAGATGGGACAGACGGGACAATCTTCGATGGGGACAGTCCCAAAGCACGTCGCAGGGACTGGACCAGACGAGCCATCCAAGCTGACAGCTCAGAATACACCGAGATTTGGTCGTGTTGACGATATTTGCGAGAGTTGAGATCGTCGGGTTCGCGCAGGGAAAAAGTTCTTGACTGCTAAGGAAACCTCCGCGGCCATGGATCGGCGGGCCAAAGCTCCCGTCATTCGGGCCCGAGAAAGTTAACTACGCCAGGTACCCACCATCGCCCCGGGATCCCAGTGCCTCTAATCGATCTAAAATAATGGCTAAATTTATTATTAAGACGCGCAGCTCACCGGGGAACGGGACAGAGCCCCTCGGCCTATCCGATAACCCCTCCATCTCTCGTTGAAAAAGATAAAAGAGTTGTCACCCTCCTTCAACTCCCATAAGAGCGATACCACTGTCACAAGCCTTAGTGCTTCTCGCTGCTATATTCACAATTCTAATTGATCCCATTGTTTCGAAAGATACTGCAAATATCCTCCGGTACGTTTCATTTGACCTCGCCCCACTCCTCGCGAGCGGTGTATAGCAGTAACGATCACTGACACAGAATCTTTCGCACAGCAATCGTTCTAATTCAAGATGGGATCTATCACCCCCGAGTTGCCCTATATCCAGACGAAGCCGAAGATCATCTTTTTCACAGATTTTGATGGGACCATCACCGTCAAAGACAGTAAGCTTGTCTGAACCAGCTCTCAAACACTGTTAGCTAATAGCAGCATATAGGCAATGATTACCTGGTATGTCTAGATTCCGCCGATTCTGCGACTATAGACTGACGATAGAAAGACGGACAACCTGGGCTTTGGATACACGCAGCGCCGGGAGCTGAACGTGGCTGTAATTGAGGGACGGCGGACGTTCCGGTAAGGCTGTGGACTTGTCCGCCTTTGAATGAGCTCCAATTGACGGAAATCGACTACAGTGATGTATTCCGACAGATGCTGGACAGTATCAATACTGCCTTCGATGAGTGCATAAAGATCCTGAAGGAGAACATGCAACTCGACCCCGGCTTCAAGGGGTTCTATGAGTGGGCCAGGGAACATAACGTGCCCATCGTGATCCTCTCGTCAGGCATGGTTCCGATCATCAAAGCGCTGATTGAAGTTATGCTGGGACCAAAATTTGACGGTATCACGATCATTGCCAACGAGGTGGAGAGCCGCGATGGCAAGGACATCAACAGCCCTGGCGGATGGCAGATTAAATACCACGATGACAGGTACTGTGATCAGAATGCTCTGTGGTGACATGAGGCTAACAAATCGATAGCGGCTTCGGTCACGACAAGTCCCTGGAGATCAAGCCGTACGCTGCGCTCCCAAAAGATCAGCGTCCCATCCTTTTGTATGCTGGAGATGGCATCTCCGACCTTTCAGCTGCGCGCGAAACCGATCTGCTTTTTGCGAAGCAGGGTCAGGGTAAGTTCTCTATTATGGGATATCCACGTCGCAAACAGTTCTCAATGCTGACAATTGTTTTAGACCTGGTGCTGTACTGTGAGCGGGAGGGAGTGCCGTACACTACCTTCCAGGATTGGTCTTCGATTCTTGCGACAACAAAGGATCTCTATGAGGGAAAGAAGAGTGTCGACAAGGTCGCTACAAACGGTCGCAACGGCGTTCACGAGTCCGACAACAAAATTTGAATGAACCGCAGCAAGACATCCGAGCTTTTGATACAATTGCACATAGATAGTGGCAATTCCGGTTACATCCCTGCTCCCTCCTTGACTAGATATGACGCTAGGGATGGTAGAGATTTATAAATCTCGATGATATAATGATACACTGATGAGGTCGCCATTTTGTTCGTTTCGTGAGAGAAAGACGGACCCAGGTGAGAGGTCTCAGCACATGAGCTTCCGCGTCGTTGTCATTACCTATTTATAGCGATAGGCCAGGACAAGCTTCTTGATTCGAGAAGAGAACACAACTACTGTCGCTACATAGCACTATCTATACGGGATAAGCAATATAAATATTAGATAGGCTTCTAGCTTCTCATAGTCTGAATCAGCATTATGAATTTCACTGTGATATCTGTACATATCTTCCTCAGCCCTTTCCAAAGAGAACATGCTAATGTTTATCCCCCGACATGATGTGACTTCCTGAGACGCTATATGGAGAATCCTCCTAGTTGGAATGTTCTTCCTTCGAGGATCCCCTATATTTATGTATACTGCAAGAAGTCTATGTATTTCAGAAGATCTCACCTCTAGTGCCGATGAAATCGTATGCCATTACCCTAAGACAGATCGATACCTGTATATATACCTGCCTATATCTATATATGGTAGAGTAGAGTATACATTCATGAAAAATGCTCTATCCAGTACCCGGATCCAGAAACCCAATCTGGCTAACATGGCGCCACGAGCGCACTTTCTTAATGTACAAAGATACTGCATGGTTTGTTACTCCATTGATCACTGATCATATATTTCTCGGCGCTTATACTTTACTTGCATAGGTGATCTATCAAACGCTCCTTTTATCTAGATTCCGCGATCGCCGTACCCTAGGATTCGACAACATTCCAATAGGGAATGGCGGTGAAAGTAGGGTTAGGGACCAACAATGTTCAGGCCTGAGCGTCAGTGCCTCTTGCGGTTATAATTATATAATTTAGGCAAATTCTGGGGACGAATTGTGTGGTTATCGTGGATAAATGCGTGGCTATGTAAGTTATCACCTGGAACACCAAAATAAGGCGTCGATCACTGCTATTTCTGAAGCTGAAATCCCATATCAGAATTATTAATACATGCCCATGCCCATGTTAGGCCTCCTACCCTAAGATCAAAGGCTTCCTGCGGATACGGGTATCTATTTATACAGGTAAAACAGGTTAGATAGGTAGTATAGGCTGGCATTGTAATAGACCCAGAGGCCAGTACATTGAAAGTTAATCAAAGGAAGTATCTGCTAAACGTATGTGCCCAGAGCTACTGGGCAACTTCATCTACTTTCTTGATTAGGAATATAACACTTCAAACGCGTAGAAATTATTGGCTGAACTTAATGCTAACTCTAATATACCCACTAAATATAGAATACTTAAAATTATCCTACAATATTGCATACTTGCACAAACAAGGTAATTCAAGAATAAGTTAATGATCTACGGTATATACGCGTTTATCCAGAACTCTCCAGTGTATTTGACCTCCACGCCAACTCTGCCGCGCCCCGCGTAGCAGTATACTCTGACCCAGACGTTATCAAATGTACCGTTGTCGCTCGTAGTTTTATAACTTTCACAATAGCGTCTTGTACCGAGTCATCCATCGCACCTCCTGTTATGATGACTAGAGCCTCCTCCAGATTGCGAGGCAGATATTTGCGCACGAACCCTTCCATGAACTCCGCTACACGTTCCAGATATCCATCCGTCTGAGACCCGCTGCCAAGCTCGAATGATGAGGCAGCACAAATATCAGAGTCTCCTAGATCTATCGCCTTCGAAAGGGTCCTACATGCAACAAGAATGCTTGCTCGGTATACTCAACTAAAATCGTATGCCTCACTGGGAGGTTATGAAGAGCTTCCCGCTCGCATTCCATCTTGCCTTTATAGCTCTCACATAGTCCCATCCCATGCCCGGCATAGGCGGCAATAATTCCCCGTGGGTGGTAGTGGTAGTAGCCGTGTAGCTTGGGGAGGCCTAGGTATTCTACGGCATCTAAGAGATCTTCACTGTAGAGCGCTATAAGGCCGGGGAAGCCTATTAAGACTATAGGGAGATGTGGAGATGGTGTTAGGGCTAAGAGCTCCTGTATCATTATGCTGAGGATCTTCACGTCCGATGAAGCGGGCAGGCCGAGGTTCTTTCTGGCAGACCGCCATGCTTGCCGGGGGATATCGTCCCACATATCCTCCATCGAATGATATGGGGGACTATTTACTCTTCTATTAATAAAAAAAAATGCGTGGGCTGGACGACATACCTGGGATGCGTTGCACTTGGCGTTGAGAGACGCCTCATCATTTCGATGTAGCTGCCACTACCCTTAACCAGGCCAATGTCTTCAAACCTGCCGTCTGGGTGCCGCATAGATACAGCTCTGAAGATGTGAGTGTTTTTTCTCTTTCAGCTCTTATAATGAGTATCTTACCCGTATGAGACCGCCAATGAGATCCCTATTGCTGGCCATACCGCAGGGTCCTTGTCCACCCTAGCTGTCTGATTAGGGCCTGAAAGCCAAAGCCAGTGAAGCACCATGACGATCGGGATGAATAGGAGGTATTTCGCCATTGTCGCCATGATTAAATGGAAATTTGAGATGCTGCGTTCTACTCACTTAGCTTGCTCCGGCGGGCGCTTAAGACTGCAATTCTACTCTGGGCGAATTTCCTAGCAGAAATAGCGAGATAGATTATGCAGATAGAACAGGTTAGAGGTAGTAGTATAGGCTGGCACTGTAATAATAGGCCCAGAGGCAGTACATTGGAAAGCTATTAAGGATATCGCTTCGCTAGCGCTCAGTGATTAAAGGGAGTCTCTGCTAGGTCGAACATGTACATGAGACCAGTACTTGATCTATGCTGGTGACAGTTGCATGCATCAAAGATAAATGCAAAGCAGTCATTAGATCCAAAAGACTTTCACCTCAAAGGTGAAGGTGATGGTTAGAGATCATCCTCATCCATGGATCGGCAATATTGATGGCGGCTGGAAGCGGCTAGAGCGCATGTGACTCGCATCTTCCCCAGAAAAGTGTCCGAGTGCGAGATCCATCCGTGTCGGTCATAAGTTCAATTGTTATGGGCCTCTTGAGATGACCTGAACACGGTCTTTCTCTCACTGGATCGCCTGGATAAGTTTCGCGGAGCTGCTCCTTCGCAACATGCCCACAGGCCGCCGACGCACTTTGCTCGCATTCGCCGGCCGCCTACCCTGATCTATTATCGAGGCCGCAGTTGACAGGGGAAAGGCCATTGTGAACTAAAATGACTCGACGCTTGGTATGATTTATTTCTCGCAGGAAACGTTATTCGTTTTGAAGTATTCTAACGGCGCTATTCGCAGGTTCGCACCGGCATTCAGCTCGGTTTCCTCGCTTTCTTTGCTTTTCTGCTCGTCGTGATCCTGGACAACAAGTTCCGCGTTCTACCAGCTTCTATCCATGGCCATCTGCCTACACATCATCCCGGATTCGTTGTTACTGATGTTACAATTGCATCTTGCTCCGCTATCAACATATTTACCAGCTGTAGACTCGATCCCCAACGCTGGCACCGAATTGACAAGGATCTGTATCTGAATACGGGGTGGACGTCAAAGGCCTATCTCCACTTTGAGCGGAAGCGAGAAGAAGAACTTGTCGAGGGAGACACGGTTGTGGTGGACCTCAAGATCAGTCGCTTCAACCCCGCGGCGGCTGAAGGTTCCAAAGATGGAAAAGGCGACTGGGAACAAAGACCAGGGGGCCTCTGGTTGAAACGAACAGCGGAGCGCCATGCGAGCGATTCCGGGAAGGCGCTCACCTCTATTGATGTTCTCTTTGGTGCAGATGCAGTGGATCCGCGTCAGAACTGGGAGATAAAGGATACGCCGTTGTTGTTGGACAGTGGAACTGAGACGCAGGAAGCTCGCATCAGCATCCGAAGAGGACCACCGCCTAAGATCACAAAGCCCGTTCCGAGAATAAATGAACATGGACGATTCAAAATAATGCAAGCTGCCGACCTTCACCTGAGCACCGGCCTCGGGAAGTGCCGTGATGCTGTCCCAGAGGAACCGGTTCCTGGTCAGAAGTGCGAGGCCGATCCTCGAACGCTGGCATTCGTTGAAAGGTTATTGGACGAGGAGAAACCAGATTTTGTCGTCCTTAGTGGCGACCAGGTGAACGGCGAAACGTCCAAGGATGCACAGACTGCACTGTTCAAGATTGTTAAGCCACTTGTGGATCGCAAAATCCCCTATGCAGCTATTTTTGGCAATCATGACGACGAGGGTGATTTGAACCGACAGCAGCTGATGACCATCCTCGAAGAACTACCATACTCTCTGTCCATTGCTGGTCCCGAGGAGTTAGACGGCGTTGGAAACTATTATGTCGAAGTCCTCGGTAGTGGAAAGACTACTAACTCTGCCCTGACTTTATACCTTCTGGACACACACTCTTACTCACCCGACGAGCGCCAATTTAGAGGATATGACTGGCTGAAGCCTAGCCAGATCAACTGGTTCAAGGAGACAGCGCAAGGATTGAAGAAGAAACACCACCAATACACTCATATGCACATGAACATGGCGTTCATCCATATACCGCTTCCCGAATATCGTGACCCCAATAATTACTGGAAGGGAGACTGGCTAGAGCCTCCGACAGCGCCAGGTTTCAACTCTGGCTTCAAGGACGCCCTTGTCGAAGAGGATGTCCTTTTCGTTAGCTGTGGACAGTAAGTGCCGGCGTCCTCGTCTTCCATTCAGTACACCTGCTGACTTTCCCTTTCAGCGACCACGTAAACGATTATTGTATGCTCGATAAGGAGGACAACAACAAACCGTCACTCTGGATGTGCTACGGTGGTGGCTCCGGCTTTGGAGGATATGGTGGCTATGGCGGTTACGTGCGCCGGATGCGCTTTTTCGATTTCGACATGGGTCCCGGACGCGTCGTCACATATAAGCGTCTCGAATGGGGAGACACCGAGGCTAGAATTGATGAGATGATGATCGTTGATGGTGCGACAGTCATCGGGACCCAAGAGAACCATTAGTATAGTTAACGTTTTAACGTTAATTGAGACGACGTTTGCCGTCGATCAACTCGCTTCTTTCATATCTCCAACGTTATGCCTCTCCTGTTACCATTTTCTTTATCACTTCTTGCATCAGTTTTCTTGTCAAAGTTTTTTTCCTTTCCTCTTGATATGGGTCAGCCGTGTACTAGGGAACCCAGGGTCATCTGGGCGTAAAGGAGTGGATGGTCTTTTCTACAATCAGAACTTTCGAAATCCAAATGAAATGGCCCAATACCCAAATTGCTTTATTTCTATATGAATGATACTTAGTCATACACTTACGGTTCCATTAGCGAAAGAGACAATTTTAGGGGAAAGCAACTTTTTGCGGAATGTCTGGTGTATGGCCCTGTATGCTGCTTGGATGTGTCCAAGACTCCTGCTTTCTGTGCACTGATTGACGAACTGATAATGCTCCTAAGTATGGTCCTGGTGATGGTATCTGATTCAACTGGAAACGTCATTTGTGTCTAAGTAGGCACTGGAAAATGCCTCTGATATATGCAAGTTAACGTCCCAGTAGCCGTCGGGATGTTGCCATAGTCTTACCACTAGCCTTCCCACCAACTCTGAAGTTCAGTTATATCCAAAATCATCGGTTTGTCAATCGACCAAGGCGGAATAGGAAAAAGGATCAAGTTGCCTGGTTAATTCATCAACACCATCTTCTTGTTTCTTTAAACCTGCTATGGATCACATACAACCATGCTCTGCGGGAAGAATTATTCAGGTGCTTCGACATCTATCAAGAAGGTCGTTGCGCCGGCTGCAGTTCCGCCATCTCTTCCTCATCGTTTGATCGTCTCGGATCCAGTTTCTGCTCTTTGGATTCATGCGTGTGCAGCTTCATGTTCACAAACATGGCAAATAGACCGAGGTCATAGCTGATACGGAGAGCTCCCGCCGTCACGTACGCTATCCAAAATCTGTCATTGCCGGCGAGTAGCCCAGTTACACTAGGGCCAATAGTTGAAGCTAGCGTCCTGAGCATGCTGGTAATTCCCATGACCGCGGTTCGCTCTTCCGGCTTCACCACTGCTGATATGAAGGCTGTTCTTGGTGCTTGGTCCATGTTATTTAAGCCTGTGCGAATGAAAAACAGAATGATTGTCAGAGGGACATTCTGCGGGATAGGGAAAAGCAGAACAGCCGTGGAGGATGGAAGATGTGTGAAGACCATTGTCTTGATGAGGCCAAGGCGTCGAGCAAGCGGGCCTGCGAAGACTGTGGAGCAGGAAGCGAGGAAATAGCTTATTGATATGATATCTCCAAGTGTCGATTTTGACAGATGGAATTTCCGGTCCAAGTAATAATTAGTTAAGGCATACGAGACCATTCCATCGGCTAGGGAATCGACCGTCAAGAGAAACCATAGTTTATACATAACTCCACGTGTCTCAGAGGATATCTGAGCTAGTAGGCTTTTCTTGTGGTTCGTCTCTGACTTCTGCAAAGGTGCTGAATTGAGATCCTTGTCCTCCTCCTCATCGCCGGAATCCGCGGCCTCTTGCTCATTCAGTAATGTCTCAGACGCTTCAGTTTCACGAGGCGTATCATCATGGATTTCGCACTTGTCGCTCATCAACAGAGCGAGGATCATATTTAGGGTACCCATGACTATGTACAGCCAGAATACTGCATGATAAGCGCGGGTTACCTCCCATCCAGGCCGATTCCGCAGGAAATCCACTGCACGCCCACAGAACTCTGTGCCAAATGCGGAACCCAGACTTGAGGTGGTCACGTACCAGGACAGCACATCAGAGCGTGTCTTTGGCGTGGTAAGATGGGATAAGGTAGACTCCTCGATTGCCCGGAAAGGTCCAAAATCACCACCGGTTGCGCTGATCACGCCAACCACAGCTGCCACGAGGAGGATCCAGAAAGTTTCTGCAACGGCAAACACTGCTCCAGAAATTGCCATCATGCAGGCTCCCACCAGAAGAATACGACGTCGGCCGATTCTATCAGCTATGAGGGACAAGGACAACGAGAGCAGAACATCTCCCGCAAGGGTCAGGGTCATAAACAGGCCAATCTGAACGTCTGTGAACTGAAGCGAAGAGAAGAAGAGAGCAATGATGAGAGACGCTGCTCCAAAAGCGAACATCCGGCACGTTCGTGCCAGGATGAGAAACACCGCATCTCGGCCTGTCTCATAGACAGAGGCGACACCAAATTCATTGTAAAGCCATTTGATAGATTTGGAGATGAAAGACATTCTCCACGGATGAGATGCTCACTCCAGCAAGTGCCAACACTCGCAATACAGACTTTCGAGAGGGGTTGAGATGGTTCTGGATTTAGATAGCCGTGGCGGTCAATAACAACCATTTACAGCAGCCGAGCACGCGAGCAGCCTATCACCGAGCAATCGCGCAATCCGGTAGCGCACACAGAGGGGGGCTAGCACATCCGGATACTCCATGAGATGCCTGATAAGACTAATAGGTCACAGTTTTTCTCACTATCCTGAGAAATCTTTCGTACTGATCTCAATAATGGGTCGGTCTCGACTCATTGTGTAGAATACCGACCGTGGGAGCGGGGTACTGATGTCACCGATAACGACTCGGTAAGATCCTATCATTTTTTACATCTTACTGAGAGTGTATGACTACCTAGGAAGTCTAAGGTAATAATCGGATAACGAAACCAACCGAATATACGCAGAGAGCATCTACTGGTAACAATGTAGTACAGAGAGAACTTTCATAATATACGAGAAATATTGCGTAACCCACTACCCCGCACTTCCAAAAAGCACCTCTTACCCTCACCTCCAGTCTTTCAAAGCCGGTGTTGATCTTATTCTTTTCCGAGCCAGACTCAGAAGGAGATAATCCTAACCGCCCGCCCTAACTTAAGTTAACTTAACGTAATCCACGGCCGAGTGACGAATACGACCGAGTGACGAATTTTCGCCGCACCCACCAAAGTATTCAAATCAATATTCATCAACGCGTCAAATTTTCATTATTTTCATACAAAATGTC
>QEIL01000191.1:0-46935 GCA_003116535.1 Paecilomyces niveus | reverse complement strand
CTTGTACGAGCTCCACCGCGGTGCAGCGATTGTAATACTCTAGGGCATAAAAGAACGCATTGCCCTAATCGCATTAGTATGTAGATTTTATTCAAAAATGCAGTTATTTTGGTTGAAAAGGAGCTTAGTATTTCATCTAGAGGGAAGGGGCCCGGTCGCCCGTTGATTACGTTAACCTATAAGTTGCTTAGTAAGCTTCTCGATCTCCACTGTCTCTCAAGTTCCTCAGCTGTATTAATCCGTTCTACGAATAACGGCAAGTCCTTCTGGTCCCCCAGCGGAGCTGTAAGTGTCCAAAATAGTTAATAGGGACCAATGGCCTTGCGGTCTTTAAGCTGGGGCTATCCTATGGAGTCCACTCCGGGAGTAGTAAAGAGCCGAACTAAGTAGGTATACTGTGCAGAATTTAGCGATAAAGAAGGCGATCCTACGGGACTTTTAGAGAAATTGATGGAACATATTCAAGATCGCCCCAGCAAGTCATTGGCACAATGTTTCACACTCGAAGCGAGAACGGACGGGACGAATTTGCCCGGTCGGGAGAAAGGAAACCCCGCAAAAGCCCAGGTGCGGAGACCCCAGACATTCTTTTCAGTTTACATCTTCTGCCATCGTCCCTTTGATTCGACAGCGTCGCAATGCCGATGAGATATTCTCTTTTATTTCCAAGGAAATCCGTTGTAACGCTATAGCAACGTCAGAATGTACTTGAGCCTTATTTCAACAGCTTGAGATCATCGTACCAGCGGTAGGTGATGCCAACCTGGGAGCGAGTTCCAGATCTCGCCGAAGATCGGATCTCGGCCTGGCCCTGGATGGGGCGATCAGATATTCCAGTTCGCACTAGGAGACTTCCAGTACTTACAGCATCGCCAATAAGCTGCGATGATGGATCCTAAGGAAGTAGGAGATCCGCAATCGATATCCTCTCGGGCAGTTGCCAGCGATCAGCCCGGCGGGGTCAAACGCCGACGGAGAAGAAATCGCGTGGCTTGCGATGTCTGTCACGCACGACGCGTGAAGTGCGATCTGGTTTTCCCCTGCAGGCGCTGCTTGGATTCGCATGTCAGATGCGAGTTCACCAGAGAACTTAGAAAACGCGGTCGAATTCCACGAGGGGTCTCAAATGGTGCTACGAACAACGTCGCAAGCAGTGGTCGTGTCGAAAATCCAAAGGAAAAGTCTTCGGAACATGCTGCATCGTTATCTCGAAAAATATCTGCAGCTTCGAATTTGCATAGATCGCCTGTTACGAACGGAGAGTTGCCTACATCTGCTTCTCCTATCGAAGAACACCCTGCAGTTGCACACCCAGAAACTTCACCCCAAGAGGGTGGAGCTAGCGGTAGCGTCGGTGACGTCTGGTCGTCAGCTCAAAATGAATCGTACATGCCTTACTCCTCCGGGTGGTTAGGAGTAATGGGATCTCCTGGAGGACCCTTTCCTGACCCGGTGGACATGCTGGGATCAGCTGAAATTGGTGGTTACCCGCTACTCAGAGGAGTTTCGTCATTCAACGTGGGCCAAAACGGCCGACAAGGCTCCATTGAGTCACCTTTGAAATACCCCGTGTTACAACCCTTGATGCCCTTTGTCGAGCATCATTTACCTGCAAATCTGGTCTGCGATCTACTGGAACTTTATTTTACAAGCGCTTTCTCCACCTGTATGCACCCTGTCTGCCACCATATTCATTGTTATGTTCTCAGGAAGGCTTCGTTCCTCACGAGAGACTATCCTCGCCCAAGTAGCCCTGCCCTTCTGGCAAGTATGCTCTGGGTAGCTGCTCTGGATGACCGTGCTTTTGGTTTGTCGATCTCTCCATCAAGGCGGAGAAAGATTTGTCAATTTCTTTGTGCACTTACAATTCGACTGTTGAGGCCGTTAATACATGTCGCCTTCAAAGGAGAAGGCATTCCTTCCTTCGAGAACGACCAATCGTCTCCTTCTGCACTCTTCGAGATCCCGACGACGAAAGCCCAATCCTTTGAAGGAGCAGGTGGAGATGACCGGGGATTGGTCGGCCCTGCAGGATCTCTCGATGATGTTATCACATACATGCATGTCGCTTCTATCATATCAGCCAGCGAACAGAAAGCGGCAAGTATGAGATGGTATGCCCTTCCTGTTACTTGAAACGGTTCAAATACTTAATTTCTCTAGGTGGCATGCTGCATTCACCTTAGCCAGAGAGCTCAAGCTGAATCAAGAGCTTGAGGTCGATTTCAAGGCTAATGCTATGGAAGGTATCAGCGATCCATTCTACTTCGGAGAAAATGGTGGAATGGATGGAGCACAGAATCTCGACTACTTTCAGTTCACTGGTCAAGGTCGACCGAGTTTAAATTGCGTGTGCACTAGAACACGTGGTCCGCACAATCCCATAACAGAAGAATATCGAGAGGAGAGGCGCCGAACATGGTGGTTATTGTACATCATGGACCGGCACTTGGCCTTATGTTATAATCGACCGCTGGCACTCCTGGACAGCGAATGTGAGGATTTTCTATTGCCCTTGGATGAAGGTGCATGGCAGGCTGGGGTCGTACACAGTAACAGCCCCAAGGCCGATGGCCCACAGTGCCCAATCATGGGAGACAAGAACAAACGCAGGGTCTTCCCTGATTTTTGCTGCAATGATCCCTCTTTATTCGGCTTCTTCCTACCTCTTATGACCGTCACAGGAGAATTGATCAATCTGAACCAGGCCAAAAACCACCCGATCCTAGGCTTGCGCTTACAGGGAAAGGAAGCTTGGGACATCCAAGTTAACGAGATTCTGCGGCAGCTGGAGATTTACAAAGCGAGTCTCGCAACATTCCCCTCCAAGAATTCGGATGCTGAAGCCGCGGCTGGATCGAGCTTTCAACAGGAGAGAGTACATCAACAGACATCACCCATAGCGGAAGCAGTCACCAGCGAGCAACCAAGCACGACGCAAGACCTATTTTCGCAGTCATGGCACACTCAGACGGTTACCGCCTACGCCTCCTATCTGGTACATGTCCTACACATTCTCCTTGTTGGCAAGTGGGATCCGGTGACACTCCTTGAAGACAAAGACTTCTGGACATCCTCGCCCGCATTTGCATCCACCATTTCACATGCTCTCAGTGCTGCTGACTTCGTTGAGCAAATATTACGTTTCGACCCTGACGTCAGCTTTATGCCATATTTCTTTGGTATCCAGCTGCTCCAGGGCAGCTTCCTGCTACTGCTCATCGTGGACCGTCTGCAGAAGGAGGCGGGGGAGGGTATTCTAAAGGCATGTGAGGTGGTTATCCGTGCGACGGAATCTTGCGTGGTCACTCTGAACACGGAGTATCAGAGAAACTTCAGACAGGTCATGCGAAGTGCGGTTGCGCAGGCCCGAGGACGCCCTGTCAACCACAGTGACATCTTGCATCGCAGGAAGGCTGTGTTGGCACTATATCGGTGGACGAGAAATGGTACTGGTCTAGCACTCTGAAGCGTCAGCCGATCACATTCCAGCTTTCTGCTCTGTGTTCACACAATAATCATATGACGGGTTAGGAGATGGTGGTGAGCTTACCCAACTTCGTGAAAAAAGAGATATATAGGTCCTGTGTCTGTACATAATTAATGATAATGATCAAGCATTTCTTGGATACCCGCAGCAGTGTATTTTAGCCGGGCATATCCGCTTTTTCGCAGGTATACATCGGAAAAGCAATAACTGACAACAAGTACAACCGGACTAGATATGGACAGAGGCCTATTTCAGTAATCGGATCACATAGACAAGTGACTTTGGTATAGCAACTGGTGAGAGAAGCTACGAGATCGACGAGCGTGTAGAGAATGAGCTACAATGGCCAGCTATTACTCTCTCTCCGCGTAATATAGGACCCTTGGATATTCCACGCTTTATCCGAATAATTGGTTTTTAATCAAAATATAGTTTGGGAGTAGAGAAAAGCCATAGTGTTTCACCTGAGGACGAGGAGTCGTCGGTGCGTTTAGATTATTATGTACATTTATGTGCTATCTGAGTTTGCTTCGAACTTAAGTACATGCCCCGATAGGAATCTGGATGAATATGATCAGATATCCCGCTCTTAATACCCTAATTCAAACCTTTTAACAAGTCTCTCTGTTCTAAATGAATTGATTCATAGTCTCCAATGTTTTGTTCCAATAATTCTCTTCGCAGGTTACTCATGTGTATGCTTTAAGATGTTAGAGACCTGTTACATATCACATCGTAGAACACTATGAAACTACATCATATACCATCTGTTTTCACTAGCGCTGCGCGGCGCACGTTGTGGCCTTTAATGCTCCTGAAAAGCTGGCCGTCCTCATTGGAGTTCCTATTCCTCATATATCCCAACACAGCTCTCGGGCACAGCTCTCGGGCACCGCTCGCGATGCCCACCTCATGGACATAGTATTCTGAAGTTGAACTGCTTTATTCACCGTAATATTTACATTTAATAATCAAGCCCAGTCTTTCTACTTAATACGTTTTATCCTCGTAATTTATATAGTTATATTATTTCATACTTATTTTTTTGGCATCGGAAGTTCTACTCATTAAACCACAAGCGGAAAAGAGCCACTAATCAGACTAGGGCTTTCACTCTGAAGTCAGGAATTGGGTGAAACCGGCACATTTTCTAATAGCGGAAAAGAACCAGGGAAAGAGGTGAACTAGATAGTGATTGTACTGTAGTGCTTGTAATAAGTTCAGGTTCTAAGGCATAGGTAAATAGGGTTTCGCTGTGAGTGGTTGAAAACCCCCTTAACCTGAACCCCCTATCAAGTAGTCTATCTTCGAGAAATTATATCGTTAACTTTGATAACCTGCGATGAGATAATATACTCAAACCCTTTCTTCTTTGCTTCACCAAACCACGTAGTTGCTGGAATTACAGGCAAAGTTTGCCAGTTCTGATAAAGCGTATCGGAATCAGAGCCAAATAGAGTAGACCAACCCTCTCCCTCCAAGCATATCGATGTGGCGTAGGGATAATAGGAAACTGTTCCATCATTATCTGATGACTGCTTATTCGAGACCAATTGTTGGACCTCACGGCAGATAAAGCTGGCCAAGTCTGAGACGAGGGCAAATGACATTGAGGATCCAGAGAGAGCCTCATGTTGGAAGCGTTTACCAAGACGAGCTCCCATACGAAGAATGGCATTGATGACTTCAGAGCGGCCGCTAGAAGCGTCCGTCGTGTTCTGATCTCTTGTCGTACCATCTAACATGCGAACGACTGTTACGGGAACATGCAACGTCTTCTGAGCTTCGACGAGTAGTGCTTCGTTGATGTATTTGCTGGCTAGATATCCAGTAATGTCCGGCCGAGAAAGGCCTGAGAATGAATTGATATTCTCGACAGCTCCAGAAGAGATAAAGATGACGGGCGTCCTCTGGACTGCTGCTAGGCGTAAAATTTCTTTTGTAGAGAGAACATTTGCCGCTCTAAGTAACCGGTATGGGTTCCAGAATGATCGATCACTACCACAGTGCAAGATAAGGTCTGCACATTGACTAAGAATGCGGAAGTTTGCAGTTGAGAGTCCCAGCAGCGGGCTGGTGAGATCACCCCTATACAGGTCAACCTTTGGAAGCGATTCTGAGAGAAGGGAATTGAAAGATTGCTGACGGACAGCAATGCAGGAGATGCGGGATATCTCTCTCATAGTACTGAGTTGTTTCAGAACTTGGCGGCAGATGAATCCTGATGCACCAGTCAGCAGTATATGAACGCCTTCGGCTTCCTTGAGTGCACTATTAATTGAAGTCGAAAGGTCCAGATAAGGCTCAATGTTTAGAGTACCCTCAAATTCCCAGTCAATCGGTTCCAGGGAAAATTCGGCTGCTTCACATGTGCTGGCCATGCCTTCCAAGGTCGTCTCCTCAAGAAGCCGTGCCAGAGGTATCTCCAATCGCAATTCTTGTTGAATCAAGGCTTGTAGTTTCACAAGAAGGATAGAGCTACCACCGACAGATATGAAGTCTGTCTCCTTATCTGGCGTTATCGAGGAGGTCGCCTCGGACGGAAGAATCCTGCACCAAAGTGTCCACATGGCCTCCATATGCCCATAAAAGATAGGCCGAAGGGCAGACTGTGGAAGGGACAGTTGGGCCACTGCATTACGGTCAATCTTGCCATGGTTTGTCATAGGTATTTCGTCAACTGCAAACAGCATAACTGGACGCATGTATGAAGGTACCGGAAGCTGGCGTGATAGCCGACGTAGCAATGAATCACTCATCTCAGTTGATAGTCCTGGTATGAATGAAACATGCCCAACAAGGAATTGTGATTCTAGTGTTCCGCGAACAGTGACGACAGATGATGTAATAAGTCCTTCTGCAGCATCTATTATTGACTGTTCGACGTCCGACAACTCGATTCTAAATCCGAGCAATTTGATCTGGGTGCTTTCAGAAATACGGCCATCGAACAGAAGAGAGCCGTCTTCTTGCATTCTGCCCCTGTCCCCAGAGCGGAAGACTGTCATCCATCCACGATCACGATTTGCAGTGCTTGCAAATTGGTCCGGCAAAAACTTTTGGGTAGTCAGGTCAAGTTGTTTAAAGTATCCTGAACTCAGGCCGGAACCGCCTATCAGAATTTCTCCTGGCCAGCCAATTGGTACAGGCTGCAAATTTTGGTCGACTATGTAAGTAGAAACATTGGGCAATGGAATACCCAGAGGTATTCGTTCTGTCAAAGACTCTGACTTGTAATTCAACTCAATCCGATAACTAGTCAAAGAAGCTTCAGCTGGGCCATAATCACTGAAAACACGGAGGCGAGAGAGTTCCAGTGCTTTGAGAGCATCGAGAAGCGAGTGTGGAATGACCTCTCCTCCGATAGCCGCAACTTTCCAGCTCGTAGCTTGCCGTAGAGTGGTCGCACCGATCCACAACCAACTACTATACTGAGACGGGGTCGCCTTTGTAAACTTGATGTTTTTGTCAACAATGAGATGAGTGATTGCTTTCGCATCCTACCGCATTCCTTGCGGTACAACGTAGACACACCCTCCGCAGCCCAGGCCCAGGAAAACCTGGGTCAACGCATGGTCAAAGGTTATAGCACTTTGTTGCAGCACCCGCAGTTTTTTCAGTTCAAACTTATCCATGGCTTCCACCCGATCTGCAATACCGCCATATGTTAAAACAATGCCTTTTGGAGCGCCAGTTGTGCCAGAGCTGTAAAGAATTATGGCGGGTGCAGATCTTTCAATAGCTGAAGGTCGTAGATAAAAGGCATTGCGGGAGGGGATGGAAGAAATTCTAAGGTGCGGCACACCGTAGACATCATCTGATCCAATTTCATGCGTTGTCAGGATAATGCGAGCATATGCAGAATGTATAATGGACTCCTTGCGCACAGTTGGCCACATAGGATCTACCGGGATGCATACAGCTCCAATATTCATGATGGCGAGCATTGTACAGACCCAGTCGGGAGTAGGGTACTGGAGAATGACGACAGAATCCCCCTTTCCAATTTCGGCGGCAAGTAGCGTGCTTGCTATTGTGTCAACACGAGAGACCATCTCCGCATACGACAAAGACATCTCTGGGCTATCCAACGCTAGATCATCCGGACTATTTTGACAAAATGAGCGGATACGGTCAAATAATGATGAGGGTGAAGCTGGATCTATGATTTTGCCTGTTCGTACATCATGTTAGATGTAAAGCCTAAAAAGATGGTATCTAAAAATAAGAAAAGGAGGGATCTAACCTTGTCCAAGCTCCACAGCCTTGGCCAATTCAGCTTTGGAAAACATTCTCACCCCTCCTAGCGTCAGAGCTGGATTGCGCGAGAAAGTCGATAACAAATTGACGTAGCTATTAAGAAGTAAAGAAGCTGCTTCAGGGGGGTATGAGGACTTCTGGACTTTCATTCTGAGCGTTGTCGCAATAGGTTCGTCGTTCACCTCCAAAGAGACGTCGAATCCAGTTCTGCTACGTGATGTTTCTATCTCCATCACCTCAAGCATTCCTGGCTTAATCCTTTCCGGATCCCTCCTGAGATCAGCCTGTCCTTGCCTGTAGTCCAGAAAAGCTTGAAATAGCGGAGAATGGAGAGAGCTGCGAGGGACATTGAGGATCTGCAGAAGAACATTGAAAGGCAGCCGGTTATGGGAGATTGCCTCACGAATTTTAGTCCGGGCTTGGGTGATCATATCCCCAAATGTCTGGTCTCCTGAGAAAGAAAGCCGTATGGGTAGTAGATTCAGGAAAAGACCCACAGTCTTGAAGTCACTTTCAACTGCACGACTAGCGTCCGCCATACCAAGGCATAAATCATCGATTCCTGCAAATCGGGACAGAAGAACATTAAACGCTGCCATGTAAAAATGGATGGGATTTGCTTTATGCTTTCGGCTTCGATCCTTGATTCGCGCCGTGAGGATGGGAGGCAGTCTCACAGTAGCCTCGTGTTGATCATATACCAGGAGCTCGCGTCTCGTTGAGAAGAGAGACACAGGTAGAAGTGGAAGCGGCGGAGGTAGGGTCTGGTACTCGTTCCTCCAATAGACCATATCTCCGGCCATTTTTCCATCCTCTATATCCTTTCGCTGCTGAACAGAGAATTCCGAATACTGGCAGGGACTTGGTAAATCCCTGACGCCGAGGTGCATCAGGTTCAGTTCATTGAAAAGCAAATCGAAGCCAGCACCATCCAAGATTATATGGTGATAAGCGATCACAAGAAGATGCTCTTTCTCGGCCCAGCTGAACAGGACAAAGCACATTGTATTGCCAGATGCCGGATCAAAACGACGGCGGCATATTTCTTTAAACCCCTGTGAGGCAGCTGTTCTGTCTGCACAACGAACGTGCTCTAAACGAACAGTTGACGTCGGCAAAATCACCTGCATTGGGACGCCATCTTCATTATCGTAGAACCGAGTGCGCAAAGCTTCGTGCCTTTGTGTTATGATCTCGACAGCCCAACGTAGCCTATCAATCCTCAAAACGCCTCCAATCCGAAGGCCGATAGCCACCGTGAAGAAACTCTCATCTGGGACCAATGATCTCATCGCCCAAAAACGAATCTGGCTGTATGACATTAATTCTTCGCGTGTTTTACTCCCACTACCAGAAGGCAGATGATATCCAGTCAAGCTTGCGCTATTCAACGGCACGTCAGAACTAGCTATCGGCAGTGAGCTAGGATTCTCGTCGATTCCTTTGGAGTCCGGAACGATATCTTCTGGTGGCGTTCGCGGAGTTGGCAAATTTCTTTCACTGTCTGATAAGGAATCGCTTCTTGATAACCCTCCAGAAGACTGAGTGTCGTCTTCGACTTCGGCCGGTGAACCTGACAAAAGCGGAAAATGTTTCGTGTTGAGCTTTCCTAATATATCACGAGCAAGTTCAGAAAGGGATGCGCCGCCGATTATCTTGAGAACAGGGACATCTGCACTCAGTTCCTTGGAAAACCTTTTTCAGACGTCAGCATAGAACAGCCGGTGCAAGTTATGGTCTGCTGGGTTATGGTTTACTAGCCATGTACGTAGAGTAACAGCAACCAACGAATCGACTCCTTGGTCAATCAATGGGACCTCATCATCTATCGCTTCGTTGCTAGGAAGTCTCAGAATTGACCTCAGTTTTGCGGTTAGTGCATCTGTGTGCCTGTAAGTATCTATGCGGAACTGAGGAAGGCACATCTTGCTCATGAAGCCATAAACACTGTGATCTGGTACCTTTTAAGATTTGAAATGCGTGGCTGATATCTTCAGCCATAACCAGTTGCTCGCGTACGGGGAGAGAACCGTGGGACGTTGCTTGATTAGATCGACTGTCATCATTTGGGAGACGCCAGAAGAACTCGTGGGTCGTCAAAATGAAGGATTTGATCACGATTTTTGTATTCCATCTGTGGTATTCCGGTAATTATCTCCACAGGCTTTCCATCTTGCTGGGGCTTGCCTGCGACGACAGCTTCGGCAAATATCTCATCAACATCCTGCTCGGATATAGGCACGAAGGTGTAGGGGTTTATTTCATAACGCGCTGTTCGAGAGGCCTTTGCAACATATCCAACGCCGTAGACCGCACTCAGATCGATGCAAGATCCAGCGAGTCCTCTACGCCTGCGCTTAGCAGCTAGGGTAGCTAGGAAAGCATTCGCCGCGGTGTAATTACTCTGGCCACGATTTCCTGCAACGGCGGCGAGCGAAGAGAAGCAAATAAAGAAATCGAGTGGGGCCTGAGAGTCGAAGTATTCATCCAAATAGATGACACCCTGTACTTTGGCCTCGAGGACTAATTCCATAGACTCAAAGTCCATGTTTTCAAAGAGAGCATCCTGCAATACCATTGGTGCATGGGCAACACCTGCAATAGGAGGGTGCGTTACTTGTATTTGTCCAGTGTTGCTCGCAGAGCAGCACGGTCACTCACATCACTGCGATGCGATGTTAGCAATGGAATTAAAGTATCCTCCCGAACCGGAGCTTACATAGAATGGGCTTGCACAGTGGCACCTTCTTCTTTGAGCATATCGAACCATGATGGGTCGATCTTGGGATTTCGGCTAGCCAAAATAATGTACCGAGCACCATGCCGTATCATCCAACGACATAACGCACGCCCAAGATCTCCGGTCAGGCCAAAGAGAACATAGCTTTTATTGTTATCAAACAGATCGTTGGAATCGATTGGCTCCACAAGTGTGTCTAATGAAGTGACTGCCGTCCAGTCCACGACCGTGAAAGGATCCAGTTTTATGGCTGTTTTGATGTTAGACATAGCGACTAGCTGGCAAGGAACTGTATTATCCACACGACATGTCCTCTTGACAGCATTCTCAATATGCTCCCTCAAAGCTGCTTCTTCAGTAGCGAAGACGCTTCGCGGGCGTAACAAATGGGTATGATTCCGTTTCAAGCAAGCTTCTGGAACGGACATCATTAATTTACTACCCAAGCTATCGGGACCTTTCTCCATGGACAGATCCCAAAAGACAGATCCCAAAAGACATAGGTATCCGATTCTAGAGTGCGACGAATCGAACTCTGAGTTGCTCTGTGATGAAGGAATTTCCATTGACCGGGGCCGTGTTCCTGAAGCCAGCCTTGGTTGCTCGTTGTCAGCTGCAAATGTACATCTTTCTCTGCCGCTTGGTCGATGAGATGCGGAACAAGGAAATTGGGTGGTTCATGAATAGCAGCAGACTTTCCGGATGGTACCTTGCCCAAAATCAGTGTTGCCATCAAGCTTGCTGCCAGGTCGACAAGATATCCCCCTTGTTTTTCCACTGAACATTGAAGTATCCACTGAACAGGCACTTGGACGACCGAAGAGTGAGACTCAGTAAGAGCAACCACAATTTCTTCCGTGTTCACAATTCTTCCACGCACGAGATATAGGAATCCAGAGTCATCAACGGAGATGGCATGCAACAAAGATTGATGGACTTCCAGGAGGACATTCTCGGACTTAAAACTGTTGTCCAGAAGACTTGGAAGGTTGCCAGATACTTTGAAATCGTAGTCATTTCTGTCACGTCCTGGAACAAGACTGACAACGTTTCTATCGAGCCGCGTAGACTGTACGATACGACGTCTGCGAGAATTGTAACGAAGATTGCGCGGAATATCTGCTTTCACGCGGGGAATGAATGTGTCATTTCCCTGAAGACGAAGCTCTGGCTCGGTTGTCCAGAGAATGTTGGAGGGTCTCATGTCTGGATTGCTTTCTAGCCTCAAAATCATCGAGGCTAGGTCCAAGGCAGTGAGGTCAGAGATTTTTTCGATATCAATTGTTTGCATGGTGGTGTCAAGATATTCCATTCTCAGAGCCCTGATAAAACCGATGGTCGCACTGTGATGCGGGTTTTCCGTGTAGGCATTGTTTGTTACCCAAAGAATCGTTTTAGCTGATCTGAATAGATCCTTTAGACCGTCAAAGCTTTCCTCATCCAGGGAAGCAAATAGCGGATGGTCGAGTTCTGATAAAACCACGTATGTCACTTTAGCCTGTAGAGTTGATTCTCGAGAGAGGTCTCTGATTGTTTGATATGAGATGATGGGACGCTCGGGTAAATAGCACTTCAAGTCTTCCAGAAGCTGCCTAGACGCAGAAGTAGTGCCTCCTATAATCGCAATGGGTGTAGCAGACGACCACGAATTTAGATGTCGGAAAACAGGAGACAACGGATGTTCAAGTGCGTTCGTCATGTCGTCCATATAGCGAGACACCATCAAAGTATATGTAAGCAGGTCACTGTCAGCCAAGGGACTGTGACACTCAACGCCAGAGAATCCATTGTCACGCAAGAGACAGTCCCAAGAGGACAGTGAAATGACCAGAGAAAGGCCTCGATTGTCACCGATCGTTTCCCACCAGCCGGCCAAAACGCCAAATATAAAATCAAGACGACTTTGTTTGGTGTCGGGGACCTCAACCATCAAGAGATAACCTCCAGGTTTCAACAGGTTCCGGGCGCTAGCGAGTGTCGTGGATAGATCACTGGTGACACAGAAGACATTCGCAGCAACTACTAGGTCATATGAGTGTGGTTTAAAACCTTGCAGTTGAGGACTAGTGTTTATATCAAGTGTTTGGAACGTCATTCGGCTTGTGTATTTGGAGAAGTTCTCCTCCGCCCTCTCAAGGACTTCTGAAGAAATATCGGTGGCCACGTAGCTCTTGTAAACTGATGCCAAGTTCTCTAGAACATATTTAGTCGCTTCACCGTTGCCAGCTCCTATATAATGAGTAGTAAGTACTAGCTACACTTGCAACCTGTTGACAATGCGGGACTTACCAATTTCAAGCAGGTCGATGTCGGGATAGCGATGCGTTATATGAGACACCACCTCTCCCAAGTGTTGGTAAGCAAGCACGCTCGGTGTTGAATGGAAGAAATCTTCGATGAGACCGTCCTGTGACAATACATCATATATATCCCCGTCATCAAAGGTGTCGGTGGGGAAGTTGTCACCAATTCGTTTAATTATCTGAAGATCAGCACGACCAGGAAATCTGATATGAAGTTACTTAGCCCTATGACAACCAGGTACAGCAGAATAAAAAGACTTACTGTTTTGTTAATTCTTCAATATCCTTAGAAGTGTCGTCGTCCCAGGATGTCTGATGGAACGGATGATGTCCTGAAGCGACAGCAGCTAGGATATGTTCTGCCCACTTAGAAACACGTTGATAACGGGGAAGTACTTCGCGTCTCTCGTCATCAGATAGCTTTGATAGAATATGTTTGACGTATAAATACACCATACGTTCTGCTGCCGCGGCGGCAAGCATATCGTCTTCGGAGAAACAGTTCTCTTTGGTAACGAGCTCGGGAGGCCACCGCTTCCATATCCATTCGGAAAACAGCAATCTATCCTCTGCTGCAGACGCATCTGAGAACGGACGAGATTCAAGCCCTTCGATCTGAACCACTGTATTGCCGTTAACGGACAGACAGACTTCTGACGATTTACCATCAATGTTTGTCGCAGCAAAGTTAAGGCTACCGTTCAGCAACGAACGGCAAATGAACGGATTCAGTGCGATGCGCTCAATGATAACTGGAACATACAGGGTCTGTATCCTCCCATCTCCCGGAGCGTGGTATGCAACATAGGGAGTTTGCAAGGCGAGATCAAGCGTAGCTGGATGAATGATCCATTGCTGTGATGTATTCTCATCAAAGGGGGGGGGGCTACTTTGATTGTGCCACGAGAATGGCCGGTAGCTCTTCGAATGGAGGTCATGCCCCTGAAATGGCCAGTGTAACCGAAACCCAACTGCTGCTGGGCCCGGTAGAACAGGTCTGGTGAGGTCTCCATCAAATGTGGAGGCTCTTTCGGGGGAGGAGCTAGTTCCAAGGGGGACTCAGGACCCAGTACGACAAGCACAGTGCCCTTCGCAGACCATGAGAGACTGCGTTCCCTCGACAGACATGAGTCGCATTGGAAACGGAGTTCAAAAACTCCTTGACCATCAGGGGCTGGTGAAACGATATCTTCCTTGCATGTAACCTCCGCAGCGTCGTCTTCACCGTCGAAGGTGATGGCTTTTCCAATCTCTAGGTTGTGGACTTCCAGTAAGGAGACTGATCTCTCCTCTGGAAGTATCAACATGGCCGCCTCCATAGCCATGACGACATAGAATGCTCCCGGCAAAACTGTCAAGCCCTGAAGCCGATGGCCATCTAACCAACTCATTTCTCGAGGAAGCAGGACATTGTGCCATTTCCACGACTGTACGGTGATGTTGGGATCTAGCGTCCCGAGAAATGGATGTTGGGTACTTGCATTGGCGAAGAGGTAATTACGCAGAAGTCTGGTCTCTCTATAGTATAGGCGACGATGATCCCAAGGGTACAAAGGAAGGTCTCTTATGATTCTCGGCGGCCGTGCCTTTCCATCGCCAACTATGATTCTGTCAAATAGTGGCGGGTTCGCGGCACTTGTCCCAAACCGTTCCCATAAGAAACCTAGCGCGGAGCTAAATGCGTCCCAGTCATTCTCCCCGCGTGCCAGGCAAGAGACGTACGGCAAGTCTTTCTCGATCGTGTTTTGAATGGTGCTGAGACAGGGACCCTTGAGAGCTGGGTGGGGTCCGACTTCGATTACTGCGTCGAAGGGGTGTAAGTCACTCACCAGCGCCGCTTCGATGGCTTGAGAAAACAGAACCGGCGACACCAGGTTGTCTCTCCAGTACTGAGGGTTGCAGTCCTCAGGAGTCACTCGCTGTGGCGGGTGAACAGACGAGATCCAGGTACAGCGCCTGGCGGCCTAGAGAGGACCGGAGACACGGTATCAGGCTTTGCATGTAGGTTCTTGCGCATGGCCGCATATGGTGTGAGTGGTATGCCCGATCGATTCGCAACTGTCTAGCGAACCTATGCTCGCCGTCAAGAACCTCTTTTGCCTCCTGGATGGCGTCTGAATCACCGGAAAGAGTAACACTATCTGGCCCATTGCTGGCTGCCACACAGATCCTGCCTGCGAACCTGTCCGACTGACACAGTTTACGGGCATCATCCAAGCTGACTCCCACCGCCATCATGCCGCCAGCAGCTCCAGAAGGGCTATGGGCTTGATCCAGGACGCGCCCACGATAATATGCAACTCTGATCGCCTGTGCAGCAGACAAACACCCTGCGGCAAAAGCACACCCGATCTCTCCAGAGCTGTGGCTGACCACCGCGATGAAATCTACGTCCGCTGCTCTGAGAAGGTTTACCAGCAAGATCTGAACAGCCGCGCACAATGGCTGCGAGAACTCGGCCTCGTAGATCCGCGAGATCTCCTTCCCTTTCTACAGCTCATCGAGAAGTGTCCAAACTGGCCGATCCTCTAGCGGCAGTGTCGCAAGAGCCTCGTCGAGCTCGAGAATGACCTCCCGAGCGTACTGAGAATGTTGTAGGAGCAATTTCCCCATCTCTGGCCACTGTGCGCCTGGAAGTTGTTAGCTCATCCCTGCAAGACAAGATATTGAGGAAACCTACCTTGCCTCGTAAAGACACCCAGAATACGTGGCTTAGATCCTTTCGACTTCGTCTTTACCACCGTTAGACTCTTTGCATCCTTTTCTGCCTTGAGTTGCTCAAGTCTTTGCTCCAGATTAACGCATGCTTCCGCCGTATCACGCGCAGGGATTGCAATGCGGAACGGCAACACGGAGCGTTTCTCGTACAGCGTCCATGCAACGTCCCTGATCGAAGTCTGAGGATGCTCATGCAGGTATGCCAGGAGCCTCTGCATCGACTCGAGAAGTGAGATCTCCGTGTTGGCAGAAATCGCGAGGGGCATGCTTGAGATAAGCTGCTTGTCTGCGGCAGGATTGCTACGTGCCTCTACAAATTGTTCGACAATTGCATGGCAGTTTGTTCCTCCATAGCCTGTGTAGGAGTCACTTTATTTAGCACAAGTGGAAAACGTATTGAGCAGGGGCATAAATCATACCGAATGAGTTCACACTTACTCGACGGGGAACCCCATTTGGCAGAGCGGGCCATTCGTGACATTCAGTTAGGATCTTCAGATCACGATAAAAAGGCGCCACCCTTGGACTGAGGTTCTCGAAGAGAAGATTCGGAGGAATGATTCCATTCTGTACGATCAAGGCAGCCTTCAGAAGGCCAGCCACACCGGCTGTTCCCTCCGTGTGCCCTATGACGGTTTTGATACTACCTACATATAGAGGATCTTCATTTTCTCCGCGAGTTCGATCAGCAAAGAAGGCGCGACTAATGGCTTCAGCTTCCTGGGGTCTCCGGCGGGGGTTCCAGTCCCTGTCACGGCGAAAAGCCTGTTAGAATTGCACAAATGTAAGTCGGGGGCATGTCATACCATGTGCCTCGAAATATTGACATCTGTCAGTTGGATTAGAAGGATCGAGACCGGCGGAATGATACGTCCTTCTAATCAGGGCTTCCTGCGCAAGATGGCTAGGCACAGTAATACCTATGGTGCGACCATCCTGGTTGATTCCTGTTTCCCGAATGATGCAGTCGATCTGGTCCCCATCCTTCAAGGCCTGGTCGAGTGTCTTAAGGATAACGGCAGAAATGCCCTCTCCACGGCCATAACCGTCTGCAGCTGCATCCCACATGCGTGAGCGGCCGCCTGGTGACAGCATGTTCAGTTTGCTTTCGGCGATATAGAGTTATGACATTCTATGTTAGTTGGACAATCTTCAGAGTCAGAGTGGGTTATGTACTAGGGGCCAGCAAGAGGTTCGACCCTGATGCTACAGCCATAGAACAATCTCCGTTTCTGAGGGCTCGGACAGCGCGGTGAACTGCTACAAGACTCTCGCTACATGCCGTATCGATGGTAACCTTCAAGCGATGTCGTTCAGCTAATTGAAATCATAAATTGGGGTCTCTGCTTACACTTGGGCCATGCCAGTCGAAGAAATAGGAAATACGATTGGATGCCAGGCTATTAGCTACTCCCACACCGAAATAAACAGGAGCCATCTTGAGGTCGTGCTGCATTATGTCAGTATAATCAGACGACATTATTCCAACGTACGCAGCAGTTGATGACCCCTGAAGGTCTTCCATCCGGAGGCCAGCATTGCACAAAGCTTCGTACACGACCTCCAGCGTGAACCTATGCTGAGGATCCATGCATTCTGCTTCTTGGGGCTTTGTGGAGAAGAAATTGGCATCGAAGGCGCGCGGGTCCTGGTTAAGAAAGTACGAATGCTTGACGTTGGTCGCGCCATGATGCTTTCCATCCTGATGGTAGAAAGCTGCTGCATTATACCGTTCCGGGGGGATTGCTGACAGCAGATCTCGGGGCTGCTTCAGCAATTCCCATAGCTTCGACGGCGAGTCGACGTTACCTGGGAATCGACAGGCACTCCCGATAATGGCAATTGGTTGGGGAGGCATTTTACCGAGACAATCAAACAGCACGTTGGCAAATAGCAGAATAGATCAATATCGGTTAAAACTAGATGCGAAGTCGGGTAACAGATACTTTATGGTAGGAGTATGTGCATGCAGGAGAACAGGAGCAATATAAGGAATCCCAGAGTAACCTATGTTTACGTCGAGTGCCATAGTCCTACAATTCCAGCATGTTCAAGCTACGGGCGGCACACTCTATCCGATGCTACTCTACTCGCTATTGCTATTCGTTTATGTGCTGCGAGACAAGCTTGTTTTCGTTGGTACGGCCCACAAGACAGGGGGGAGGGGAGCGGGGGCCGTCGTAAATGAGCAATTTCATCCTTTTGAATTCAGCCAGTAGTTGGGATGGTTCAAGTGTTGTAATCATATGCTCAATCCTTCATTAGATAAAATTACATCTAATCTTTAATGATGGAATGATATCTTACTGGAGTAGATTTCTCGTTTTAAGTGCTCAAGCGATGACCTATGAACCCAGTATAGGATAGAAATTTGGGTATAGGACGAGACTATCCTCATTCAGAGAAAAGGACGCGAGCGGTAGTCCAAGCTGTTTGATTAAATGAAGTTAAGGGGTGACTAGTTCCATGAGAGAGCCAATAGCCGAATAAAACGATATCACGTTTTGCGAGATCCATGACCAAGTTCAACATCAGCGGATCTATATTTCTTTCCCCTACCTAAGATAAAATCAGCTGCGGAAATGTGGCGTGAGAGGCGTGGGATGGTCAAGCTATATTCCCGAAATTTGAGTTCTTGACTCAATTAGGATCTCAGATCTCGCGGCCCGAGCCGATCCCTTTAATGATTTAGTCGGGGCAGGGGGTACGTGCGCTGACATCCGAGATCCGGCGATTCTAATAAGTACACAGTAGCGGTGGGATTTGTATTCCGAAAATTTCGATGTTTTATGTAGAAAAGTTGTATTTAGTTGAAAATAACTTGGGAATTTTTAATACCTTAGTGACAATTTAATAGCTACTATATCTATTGTATCGTTTGGTCCTATGCTTACCTATAAGGCGGTAATTTTAACCCTTAATCACGTGAAGTCTGTCACGACCCAACTCCTAGGGTACATTCTAGGAGCTAAACCGCTGCACTACCAGCAAAAGACCAGAATATCAGGTCGTAAGACCTGATACTGCACTCACTTATATAGTACTTGTTGCCACGCCATCACAAAGTCCGTACTTTTTACAGTTTGTAAGGTAAAAAAAGGTGTGTAGTTCAGTATATTTCATGGAATTCTGTTTTCCTTTCGATATTTCATTATCCCTAGCTCTGTTATATTCACCGGCGGTGCGAACCCGCTTGTTGTCAGACATTATTGGACGAGATCCTCCTAGTCATGCCATAGCTGTCAAATCGCACCCACTTATGCATTCTCGCGTTCTAGTGCCTTCAGGCAACTAACTCGGAGTTTTAATTACAGGAATTAGTCAACGCAGTCAACCTGATATCACCACTCCCAAATATCGGGAGGCGAAGTGGTTGTCCACATGGGCTCCGCCTGACGCCAAGCTAATTAAAACCAAAACATACGAAGCATGGAGCGAAACCGCGCAACAAAGAATCCCCAGAGACCCGAAATATCTGAAAACATGGCCTCTGAAAGCAAACCTGGCAGCCCCCCGGGTGCTCTGTCCATCGTTTCGCCGGAATCCCGCTACCTGAGTGCGTATCTGCTTTCACTTCACCCATGATAGGAAAATCCATGACTCGGAATATGGCTTTGCAAACAGACTCAGAGCTGATCGCTCATAATCAAGATGATACTCGTCATCAACTGTCATTGCCACTGCATCAGCAGTCGAAACCATCTCTCTACGGATGGCGTCTCTACGTCGTCCAGTTCAGGTACTGCTTTCAATACTAACCATCCGTCTCCTTTGGTCGTCATGTCTCAAGTCTGTTCATTTCTGCTAACCCCATTCAGCCTATATTTAGGTCTCGTACTCAGTATCATGGACTCCTCTGCAGTGTCCACGGCGCTTGTCACGATTGGTGATCACTTCAATGACTTTATGCACATCCAATGGGTCGTACTCGCCTACATGTTAACTTACTTAGGTAGGCTCGACACCTATCTTCCTTTGGGCGGAGAGCAGCTTAAGACTTCTGGTCTATGCTTTGTTAATGAAGATCTCATATTGTTACAGGTTTTGCGTTAACGTTCTCACGGATAAGCGATGTGATCGGTAGGAAGTGGACGACCGTTGCTGTACGTCAATATACAGCTCTATATTTTGTTTATATTCATGCTGTTTTCTTCTGCTCTTGCTCAGCAATATCTAGGCCCTTGTTATAATCACCGCCTTCTCAATAGGTTGCGGTTGCTCCGACACTATACACCAGTTGATTGCTTTTCGTGCCTTGCAAGGTATCGGTGGCGCCGGGTTATATTCTATGGCTCTCATTGTTCTGCCCGAGGTTACTCCTCCTGAGAAGATTGCCATCATGAGCGCCTTAATAGGTGCCGTGACAGTAGTATCGGCCGTACTGTACAAATTTATTCCCTAATTGCCTCAGGTTATCCTTTTTGATTGCCTTGATTACAGTAAGCTGACAGCAGAAACAACAGAGGTCCGGTTGTAGGCGGTATTATCACGACACATTCCACGTGGCGCTGGGTGTTCTGGTTCAACGTCCCCATTGCTGGATTCGTTATAGCTCTTCTACTTCTTTTCTGTCCGGATTTCAAGTATCAAGGACATATTGACTGGAAACAGTTTGATTTACTTGGCTGCGTGGTGTATCTTGCATTCTGCACCTTATTGATCACAGCGCTCCAGGAAGCTGGGAGTGGATCCATAGCGTGGAGCTCAGCTGCGTTCATCGTTTGCATAATCCTAGCTGGATTCGCATTCGCTAGTTTTGCTATTTGGATCTTCTCTCTCTCTCGAGGCTTCCATTCACTGACTCCTTTGTTCCCGGCACGTATCATCATGCATCGCATTATGATATCCACCATACTGTTAGTATCGTAATTTTGGCCCTTCCATCGCTGAGAATACGCCCCATGATGCTAACAGCGACAGTGTGTCTACCCTCGTTGGTTTCGTGTTTTATTCTATCTTGGTGCAACTACCGGAACGATTCCAGACAGTAAATGGAAAATCAGCCGAGATGGCGGGCGTGTCACTTCTAGCTCTCTCTGGATCATCAGCAGTTGGTGTGTTTATTGAAATTATATTGCTTCTGCGGCGTTGGCTAATTTAACTAGGCTCTTTTTTAGGGGGCGCCCTTTCCGGTAAACGAAACAACACCTTCTACACGCTTATCACCGGATGTGGCTTCATTCTTCTAGGTAACGGATTGTTCCATACCATAGGGTCTAGTCGTTCTATCCCTGATAAAACATATGGATTTGAGGTCCTGATGGGGATTGGTTTCGGATTGATATTTTCTACCACAACTATCTTGATCAAGCTTCATGCCGAACAGAGAGATACAGGTAGATTTTGCCTCAGCATACTAAAGCCTATTATAATTATGCTGACAAAGATGCCAGCATCAGCACAAGGTCTCATGTCCCAAGGGCGACTCCTCGGGGGCAATATTGGATTGGCAATTGCCACGATTGTCCTTAATCAACACCTCATTTCGGATTTGAAAGGGATTGTAACGGCGGACGAGATCGAGAAACTACGCCACTCTTTACTTGCAGTCAAGCTGCTTACCCCCGAGCAGGCGGAGATGGTTAGGATCTCGTTTGCTAACGCTTTTCGGACCCAACTTAAAATAAACATGGGCGTTGCTGGTGCGGCATTCCTTTTCAGCCTCTGTACATGGCAACAGCATCCGGCTAGTTTTGCTCAGCAGCTAGCTGACATGAGAGCGGATGAAAATGCTGTTCAAGCTTCCGGGGAAAGAATCCCAGACGCTTGTGCTGCAAAACATGAAGCTGCCTAGTCAACTAGTAGGCTAGTGTCAAGTACAGCCTACGTTTTCCGGAAGTTAAAAGCGAATCAGGGTTAAAGGTAGTATTCCCCTGTATCTCACAGACGAATCCTAGGGAGGCGATTACCACGCCTAGGTTGTACTTTACAATCTCTCATCTGAGGTAGGATACATTTGATTGAGACTCTGCTGTTCTCCTCTTCCTGCTCATCAATCTATGTTCCATGTCCAGCATGTAGAATAATTAACATGACTATATATATACCGGTCAACGGGGCCACAGGTAACTTTCTTCGAAGCTTCCCTGCACAGCGTCTGTAGTCTGAAACGTTGGAAACCTCACATAATGAAAATATACGGCCATAGTCGAATAGACCATAACACCTATGGCGATTAATCTCAGTTGGGCAATAAAGAGCGTCCCGAATAGCCTTAGTGGTCACCACCTTCCGACTATCTTCCTGGAACCTACGCGCAACGGGATCCGTATTCTTCATACTATCTGGCCCCAACAAGATAGGGGCGTTGGTTAGTAGGAGGGCAATGTTCGGAGCCGAGAAGCTTCCGCAGATTTCTATGTCTATGGAGTCTCAGCTTCGAGGTTACATTGCAGCGTCCGGACTACGCCGCTCCGGTGAGAGTTAAACAGCTAAGTGAATTTTCTGATTTCTACCAGATCCTGCTTGTCCACTAAGCCCCAATTTATACAGAGAATTTATCGAATTAATCTTCACTGAGCGAGGGAATCAAAGGCTCCTCATATAAGTCCGTGAAAGCCACTACGAATAGCAACAGAAGAAAGAATTGTCAGACAGGGTAGGAAGCCTGAATTCTAGGGATCCAGAGATACATGCTCATCATATAAGATTGGCAAACCATTAGACCGACGGCGAACGGAAACCGGTAGACCTGTACCGGAGGATACCAGGGGTCGCCAAGACAAGGGACACTAGTATCAACCGAAAAAGTGAGAAGGCTAAGTGGGGAGACCGAGATTTACTTTAGTTACTGTATACCTCTCCTCGCGTATTCTGCTCCCAAATATAAGCCAAGCCAAGAGTTCGATAGAGTCTCCACTTTCCGCGATCCGTGCGGGCCGGAAAACAAGATATCTTATGGATGATTCCGGATTCCGATCCCATGCTTTGGCCCCAACAGCTGGCGCTCTGACCTGCGAGTCAGCCTTATTCCTTGCCAGATAGAGAACGATAGTTAGAGCGCGGTAGCATGGAAAACCACCTAAACCACAGGCACTATCGGAACTTGAAAGCGCAATGTAACCAATGTACGAGAGTCAGATCAAACACCAGTGTGTGGCCCAAGCAAGACTGCTCCATCCCCTACAGTCAAGTCCGCTCCGTTACATAGACATCTCCCTCTTTCCCCCTTCGCGGTGGAAGTGTTTCCAGCAGTGCAGAAATCACACGTTCTAAGGCAGCATAAGATGATCTATTGATGGAGAAACAGAGTGCTAGGGTGATTGTTATTGAAAGCACCTACCAGGAAAAATGCTAAGAGACTCCATAATTTAATCGTGAGTATTGGCGTGAACGCGAGATTAAATACAATAAGTTTGATCCCTCCATACATTATCTAAAGTTGGGTATGGTTTATGTCCCAATTCACCGGCAACCGCTGCGACAAGGCTGATATGTACACTATGTCGAATCCTGGGGCACAGAAGCAATCAAACTGATGACCTAGGCATTCGGGATTAAATCCCCTGGATTGCTTGCTTCTAGAACTAACGGAATCTATCGCATATTTATGCTAGATGACATACAAAGAACAATTCTGCTACCTAAACTGCTGCTGCAAACAGTAGTATAGTGGCTGAGCGTCTCCTTTCATGTTCTAGATGATCAAAGAGGGTAAAAATAGGTTGCGCCTGCTTATCTGTTATTTTGGGCGTATAAGCAAGTAACAGCTCGCTTTCAATGAAGCAGCTAGGCGCTGACACACTACTTACGTCAGTTACCATCACTAGGAAAAGTCCAGCTATTGTCATGGATAGAGGTGTGTGGCAGCTCGCCTGCAGTATAGCGGCTAGGCGCTGACATATTTGTTATAGTATCGAAATGGAATGAACTTGTTACTTTTTTTGTTTTTATCTTATAAATACCAAGTCCAGCCTGAGAGATCTAGAGAAGCGTACGCATCATAGCTTTTAGCAGCTGCAGTGGCTGAACTGTCTATATGGCACACATGCGATCACCACGTAGTGTTTGCCAACTCGGCCCAAAGAGTATATACTTGTATCAGCATTATCATGCTGCTTCACAGTACCGAAGCTTTCGTCTAGCACTTCATAATCCAGCCAGCCTGATACTCTTCGACTGCTAGGGAGAGTGTCATGTTGCTCGTAAACACAGTATCGTCCGCACCAATCCCAATTCCCTGGCCAACTTCAGCAGATGGGAGGTAAAAGTTAGGTGGCAAGAATGATATATGGAAGAGAAAATGCGGTTTATGATGGCAAGTGGGAGAATGTAATGAGTTGGCATTGTCAAAGCTGACCTCATGAGGCTGAATAAGCTCCGTCAACTGATGCGGAGCAACAGCAGCAGGGTATAATTTACCAACAGACTAGTAACGTTAATTTATATAATTTTTATACCAATAGAGATAAAATGACTTACAGTATATAATTATAATAGAGCTCGAAGATATATGGTGCGATGGGCTAGGCCTTGTATAAGGCTTCGGATACCCTTAGCCCGCTGATTGATTTGATCCTATAGAGATTCTCATTAACTTGCTCAACTTCGTAGAAAAGCGTTATATATAGACCCTATGTTTATACATAAGTGATAATGACGATCAAGCTTTGTTTTAGATATCTAAATGATTGCCTGCTCGCGTACTTTGTTCTTTTGACCATTACGTCCAATGGGAAAACAAAGAATCGAAAATCAATACATCTAGATTAGAGAGATATACAGGCCTATCTCGCTAATTGGCTAATAAATTAAAATAAATTTTAGAATAGCAAGTGATACTCCAAAGGCAGGAAAGCCCTTAATGAAAAAAAAAATTATAGGATCGACGAATATTTAGAGAAAAGAACTATGACGGCCAACTCCTGCTTTCCCCACATAACACAGGACACCTGACACATTACAGCTTTAAGTTCTGCAATCTTTTGGCTCTGAAATCCGGTATCTACAACCAACTCACACATAGCGCCGATCGCTTAGTACTTAGTGTCTTCCCCGCTTCGTCTGGATGACTGCTCCCACGTTTTCGGTCAGGGACTGCCCGGACATGATCCTAACAGTCAACCTTCACACCCCGTGAAAAACGGCGCAAGAAGAATTTGCCACGAATCACGAATCTCTTCGTGTCTACGAAATAAAATTGAACTCGGGGGAAGTTCGGGACACTGTCTATGTTCGGTTATATAAGTCGTTTCTTTTGGCGTGGTTCGGTTAATTAAAGCGCACATTCAAGTACGGGCCAATTATAGCACAGAACGCGACCAGAGCTCTATTTACCCCATACTACACTAGAACAAATATATCCGCAAAGGAGGAGGAGCTTTAACATGCTCATGCTGATATGGACTGAAACATGAATAATAATGAATAGCACTTCTTCCCTCGATCACTTCGGTTGAAAACTAGATCCATCAGAGTCATGTCTCGAAACCCCCTACTGTTCTCAGGCTAAATCTGTGGACCCTGATATTTACCGATAACGATAGCGTCATATGATTAGAATTCATACCCTGTAGAGAGCGCGTTCCTGAATCTGGATCGACTTGCCGTCTGTGGAGTACGTGGGTGTAGTACTAGTAGCTAGCTGGCCTGACTTGAACAGCTGCATAATCGAAGCTCCCAATTTAATCTCGCCTTTCTCGACAGGACAATTTTTTGTCTTCACTTTTATCTTTTTCACAGTATCTGTTTTGTGATTCCTGTAACTCCTGGAATGGTCATTGATAAGCGACAGAGCTCAACTGGGTCAATATATCCGCAGCGATTCAAGTACATTATTCTAAGAAGGTGTGCGACCAAGATTTTGAAGATTTTAAATCTTGCCCGCTGTGGTTAATTAACGAGCATGGAATTCACCGATCCCCAATTGACCTTCTCAGACTTCCCGCTATGGGATTCCCTGGAGACCCAGGATCTACAATTAGGGTACACTTTCGAAGACTGTAACGGATCATGGCCGCAACTTGGAGACGAATGGTCCTTTCAAACACATTTTCCGGATCTTACCAACGAAGCATGGATATCCACAGGGGTAGCGATCGAGAACTCGACTCCCGGTTTAGTCTTCGACATGGGGAAGCCCGGTGGTGAAGATTTATTAAATTGGGATCTACTTAAGCAGGGAGACCATTTAAAGTCGAGCGAAGTTAAGAATACTATTCGAAGGTTTGACTAATTCAGTTTCTGGGGTTTCAAGATTTGTGACTGAATGTTTGGAATAGGACAGTTGAACAATGTTTCAGCGATTCGTCATTTTCCAGCACGAATACGCCCACCTCAAGCACGTACGATGCAATGACACAGTTCGAAATTCCCATAAGTACTATTAATCACAACCACAACGGACCAAAAAGCACCTATATACCTACAAGTAATATTGTTATCGTTCCTAAGTGTCAAGTTTCGAAAGAGCAGCCTCTTCGCGAGAGACATGCTATACAAAAGTCACCGAAGGCGCATTGGCACACTCCCCACGACAACGGAACGCAAGAGACTCTGACCCCGAGGAAAAGAAGAAGGATGAACAGTCAAGAATTGTCACTTGACAGTCCACTTTTTTATACGACATCTACTACAGACTCCTCCATCGCCTCTCAACCAGAAACTACACCCATCTTCAGCCCCATCAGCGAGTCGCCATTTCATTTCCCTGGCCCAAATGAGGAATATCAAGGGAGGCCAGATAGAATTCCTGACGAGAATATCTCAGACCCGACAGAACAGTTTTACAATGACGTTCCTATGAACTGGGATGCTCTCGACATGGACACTGAATGCGGACCTCAATGGAATTGGGAGCATCAGGAATCGCATTCACATTCTCCAGAAGCATACAAGACTTTCACCTCCGATGAATTAACACCTCTCGAGATGCCAGACGGCACGATACGCTTTACGACAAATTGGCTACCAGTCAGTACTGGGGACGATTTTATGGATGGCTCTTCTCCGCTTGAGATGTCTGGTACGGGTTCCTTCAGCTATTAGCTGAGAGTGTGTAATTGAAAACCTAGTGCACGATATTGGCTTTTCAACAATGAATATATGTCTATTTGAACATTGATCGTGACAGCACGATATATACCCTGTCTTCATTAAGTTTATCGTTTAGAAGAATAATGTGAACCATAACAGGTTTAAAGTCTCGATAATTAGGACATTTCTCAGGATATTACAGTGCTGTTAAGCTCTAACTAGATCGAATAAGCAAATGTGGTGACAGACATAATAGTACAAAGTCGATATATTTTTTCCCTGGGCACACATAGGCTACGATGTCCTGCCGAGCGCTAAATGTTACGAGTAGGTGGTCTACGGTAATACAGCTTTATACTGTTGAATCCATGACATGGAGGCATAGCAACTGTATTTGACTATTCGAAGGGCTTCTAGCTGCTTGCTTGAGGAGTAGAATCTGAAGGAGTGTTGAACCCCCTAATTAGACAATGAAGCTAGATCCTAGAGATCTAGTAGATTCCATAATCTGCTGCAAGCAGCGATTTGACAGGTCAACTATGCAGGCAAGCTTCTGACGCCGACAAGATTCCATAGGTATCAAAGAATGTGGATCAGAATCCTGCTGACAGATCATATACAGGTAAGCTCGCGCTGACATATACAAACACAATTAACCTTGACAATCACGAAATATCTACATAGGTACTCAGCCTAGATAGTCAGAATCATCTCTGAATTCTACCATGCAGGCTAGCTGATATCATTCACTAATATCTATACGTAAGAGGGGGTGGTACTCACCCACCACATCTTCTCATCTTTCCGTACATACAGGTCAAACGAAACCGTCCCCTTTCGATCAACCTTGGTTAGGTATCCAACATCTTCCTTTGCAAGGATTACATCTAGACTATAGCGTCCCCGAAAGTCATCAGCTGACGTACAGTTTGTATCTGACCGCAGCACGATGACCGGATACTGATAGCATAGGAAGAGGGTGGGGAGGAATGGCAGCGAGCTCCCTTAGAAGATTCCGGTATAACTCGTCATCGTTCCAGATATCCAACCCATTCGCTGCTGGTGTGTTCGCTCCTTCAATCTGCGTCAAATATGACCGAATGAGGTCGATCCGGTTTTCGCATCGGTGTTGCTTATCCTTCCATTGGACTGATCGCAGGAGTTCCGCATTTTCTCGTCCGATACCGATCAAAAATATCGGGACACTATCTAGACTTGTAAAGGTGAAAGAGTTAAGGCCATAGAATATCTGTCGCCCCTCATCATAAATCTTACGGTTAACCGCTAAGAGGGTGAGTGGATTCTTGTGTGGCTTATGCTGAAGCCAAATCCCTTGTCGACGTCTTTCGACGACCGCAGCATATATCCCTTGTCGGAACGTGATGTTTCCAAAGAAGAGGACGAATTTGTATATCATGCATCGCAGCTCTGGTCGAGAAGTTAGCAAAGATGCCTACTGCTGGATAAACAGATGAAGCGGTGAGACGGTCACGTATTCTCTCTAGATCTATTTACTTACCGAAAGGAAGATGGAGGAACTGAAACGTCCCCTTCCGTTGCCAGACTTTGACCTCCTCCTCTTCAAAGGGAAGTAACCATGTCTCCCTTTTCCGGCGCTGTTTCTGAGTGTCTCGCCCAGGTTCGCGATCATAATGAAGTTAATGTATTGCACGGATTGGGCTGTCTAAGGAACTAGATAAGCGACTGACCATTGCCAAGCTGCGAAGTCAGAGTCAGTATGATCGAGGCACCTGCTCAACCTGAGCGGCGTCCGCAGTATTCCAGACGCCACATGCATTCATCGAGTAGTACAAGTATCGTACCACCACTACGAAGTTGACTTCTTCACAGAAACCCGATTCTACCTCTATCTGTCAAAAGTATATTTTAGCTTCCTTGATTGTACCGTTTGCTGGGCTCAACATATTGCAATCTGTTTTCATTACACTTCGGTTGCATCAACAATGGTGACCCGAGATTAAAACGCCATGGGAGAAACGCGACCATGTGTCCTTGAACGCGTAACAAAGACAAAGGTCGTAGGACATCATCTCAATGGCATCTTCCGGACAACAAAGAACTTTAAGCACACCGTGTTGGCTGACTGTGACTTGGAAGAACTTAGGATCAAGTTGTCCTTCCTTGATCTTGAGAAGGAGCCCCAAGACGATATCATGACTTTCTATAGGCCTCTTCCAAAGGAAGAGCTTCCAAAAATTGACTGAAAGGAGCGCAGTTTTCTGAGTTAGGAGAGGGATACAGCGAGAAAGTGTACTGTGTTGAGAACACTCTCCAAAGGGTAGAGAGTCAATTTTGGGTGCCATATGTTCAACACGAGAAGGAAATGATTGAACTTCCGCGCGCGCGAGTAAGTAGCGACACCACGATGCAAGATTTTTTTCAAAGTAGGTGAAGTCAGAGACTTACCACCTTTCATCTCTAGGTGCTACTTCGAGCAGCCTACTGGTTTCCCCCTGGTAATCTTGTTAGTAGAGTGGCGCGGATCACGGGATATTAATAATGTTCTGCCAGAACATACGGTAGAAGCAAGAAATAGGATAGGTCTGAATGGATTCAAGATTCTAGGGGTTCCCTGGAATAGAAGGCGGTCACCCTACTGCCATACGTGAACCATACCCACGTACTAACAAGGTTACTGGAGGTAAACGAGTAGTATTGGGAATGGCGAACACACTCCCGACGTCCCTTATGAATGGCAGACGTTTGAAGATATGGAAGCAGAATCATTGGCAATCCCTCACTGCAGCTTCAGAATGTTCCATTACGCAGAACCAGAGGAACCGCTCCGTCGCCAGTGAAATTCTTGCCATAGTAGCATATATGAAATCGAGGATGAGACAGTTTTGCTACGCCGAAGACTATATTTTCCCTGTGAGTGATATTCTTTTTTACTATGAATTGTGTTCCGGGGTCGGGATTCACTCCATTCTGACTCTTGTTTATGACCATGTCTACACCTCGACCTGCCTAATGATTCTTTGGTATCTCTATGTCCTCGTCGTCTCCATATTTCGATCAAAAGCACGTAACTTGCAGGGGTGCCATGATGGAAAGTACCTCTACATTTCTAAAAGCAAGTTCTATGACTTTACGAAGAACACCAGAGAAAACTACGAGCGTTTTTGCACGGTGGATCTATAGCACACCCTGTCATGACGCTTCTTCCCACCAAGGGTGAGAAATTAGAAGATAGGACCATCGAGGATGTTGATCTCCTTTTGAGGAGGACTTTCAGGATTACTTAATCCAGAAGTTGATAGTCTTATCATCAGAACTAACGAATGGATGCTTCAGCAAGATATTAGTTCTACGTGTGATGCCCTTGAAGATCAAGAGGTCTTTATATATTTATTTTATTTTAGTATCTTAACTTTATTCTCCATTCTGCCTTCGTGTCTCTTTGTAAGTAATATTTCTTTATTAACTACCTATACGACGCCATATGTACATTACTTTCCTTGTACTTTTATATCGGAATATACGAGATTCCACCATCCCTTTTCGAATGCAAGAAAAAGACAAAGGCGATTTATATGATAACACAAACTGCAAAGTTATTTCTTACCCCAAGATGGAGTATCGCTATTTTTTGATGATGATGTCGGACTGACCAACTTTTCCCTCCATCAAACTATTACGCACTAAGATATTTTCAGGATGCAATCAATACCTATACTCCGAGTTGCAGCTCCCAAGGACAACAACAAATCTTATTCTCCCGGATTGGCGCCTTCTCGGTTAATTCTCTCGCTTGGGGGATTTACCCGACTGGTGGTTTCCCCGCAAAATCGCCCCATTTGCGGGCCGTTTGGCTCAGATATGTGAGCCCACGTGCGCTATCTATTTTGATCTATGCAGCGGTGACGTGAGGTGGAATGGTACTCTATGTCCATTCAGGGATTTGCTGAGAGTAGCACGTGGAGTGCATGCGGTAGGAAATATGGATATTACGTGGGATTTTTCCGCTGTTTCTTTTCTAGGTAGTATGGGCGTCTCTAAGGTTTTCTATCGGTGTATCTATATTGGGGTTCAATTCAAAAGGTTTAGATTAAGTGTGAGCTACAGGTTTGTGATATGGCATTTTAGGGAAGTATACCGGAAATAAAGGATAGATATAGATTGGTGGTATGTCCTCTATACACTATGTGACCAATGATACTCAAACCTAGTTAGTAGCTAGAACGGCCACGGCCCACGCAGGAAGTGTGAACGTAAATGTGCTGTTTCCAGTCAGGCTTTTTATAACGGGAGACACTGATAACAACCTTTGTTAGTAACGGAATTGCATAATGGATTCGGAGCTATTCCTTACCTGGATGCTGCTCATCGCTATTATATGCATTAGGGTCGTCATTGGCAACATAGGTCAGAGTAGCTGTAGTCTTGTCTGGAATGGTCACACTGAGAGATTGGATATTTTGACCATAGTTTGCCAGTTTCACGTAATAAGTGGAATCTTTGCTGGAAGCGCACCAGAAAACAGGGCCAAAGGCGCTGTCCGAAGTGACCTCTTTGATCGTATCGCCGCGGTTGGCGGAGAAGAGCTGCTGGACATAGTAGCTGGTTGTGAGGAAGACTCCGTCTGGGCTTTGGTTGAATGCGATCAAGTCGGGCTGTAGAATAGTTTAATTAGTCAATTGTACACTAATAAGTCGGATCTGATTTATATTCAGAACTTACAGTCCACTGGGTTGAGTTGACCAAGTTGAGTGTCGGTGCATATGCAGCCATCTTGACAACATCGCTGTTCCTCTCCATACCCAGCATCCAGATGGCTTCGCTAACGGAGCTTTGCATGTTTGGCCAATCGATCTCCCAGCGGGAATATTCTCCGTTAAAGTAGGGATAGCTACGGTTAACGTTATCGAAAAAGTTGAACTCATTGTAGAAGTTCCCGGGCGTGTTGTAATTGTGATAGTCCATCCAGATACCTTCGGGTACTGGGTTCGGTAGACAGCCAGAATCCGCAGTGCTTGAGATTATTCTCAATTCCGGGTACTTCTCCTTGATTGCGTTGTGGAATCTTTGGAATCGCTCCGGGTAGCTGGCACAGCCACCGCCGAGATTGTCTTCGTTTCCAATCTCCACCATGGTCAGGGGCCATGGCTCTGTTCTGCCATTGGCGACTCTCCATGCGCCGTATTGGGAGCTCGAGTCGCCAAGAATATACTAACTGCGGTGAGAAAAATGATCTTGTTTGTCTTTATAGGATAGCAGCTTACCTCCAACTCGTTCAAGACATCGTCGATATAGGGTTGCAGAGCATCTCCGGTGAATGGAGTACCGCCACCACTGCCCAAGGAGAATCCAGCCCAGACACCAAGAACAGGCTCCAGACCCATATCCTCACACCAGTAGAAGTACTCATCAAGTCCTAAAGCGTCCGTGTTGGGATAACTCCAATCTCCTGTAGAAGTGTTAGTGCCGAGTCCAGACTAGCTGTACGTTCTATAGTACAAACCTTCACGGCCAGGCCTGTCTTCAAGCGGACCGATAGTCTCATTCCATTTCCAGCGATTAGATGGGCTCGCACCTTCCCTACTCGTAGTTAGGCATACAAATTGAGTATGATCAAGGGGAATATTACAGATTGTTACCGCCGGGGAATCTCAAGAATGATCCTTTAACCCCATTGAGAGCATCGACGATATGTGTTTTCAGGCCATTGTAACTAAATGATACGTCAGAAGGAGCCGTCACATAGACCAGGATGTATAGCGGCATTTACCGGTTCTTATAGGTGGTTGGATATAACATGATCAAGTCAAACCAGAGAGAACCACCAGCAGCCCGTGCTCCGTCGAAAGTCAAGGTGTAAAGCACATCGCCATCCGGTGCACGTGTAGTGGAGAGCGAGGTGTTGAACTCGGAGAAGTTATCGCCGCTGTCGACATGCAATGTACTCTTTCCGTACTCAATTCCACTGGTGGTGCCGACAAGCTTGATAGTGACATCTGCACTATAATTTCCCTTAATGTAGAAGTAACTGGTATAGGTGGTTCCATCCACAGGAATTCCCCAGTACCCTTCGTTACTGAAACCGACTTGTCCCGTAGTGTTCGATGGAATATTGACTCTCAGCGATCTAGTAGTAGCTGATGTCAACAGGTTATCATAATCGACAGCAAGAGACACATCTCCAACAGCTGCATATGCTGTCAAGTCCGGACTGTCTCCCTGAAACCCATTGTTTCGGAGAAGCTGTGCGTGGATTCCACCATCCCCTGAATGGTTGATATCCTGCACCAGTTACGTTAGATAATTGCTTATTAGGGAAAGGGAAGAAATTCATACCTCGAACATGAATCCATATAGAAGAGGGCTTGAAGTATTGCCACCATCGGGGTTTACAGTCAGACTGATGCTGCGGACTCCTTGAGTGAGAAGACCCAGGGCATAGAGCCCCACGAGGGGAGCAATTGAACTCATTTCAAGACTAGATATTGCTCAATTGAGCTCCGCGCTGGCCCAGAGGACCAGTCGTCCTGATGATACCACACCCTTTTATACATGACCCCTGCCCCTGCTTCCCGCGGGGAGTTCGTCCGTAGCATAAAGGTATTCGGATGTCGCATTTCCCCCGACTCATGAGCTGACCAAGATGAAGCCCAAGAAAAGATATGTCGATCATATCCCGAATCATACTGCCGAGGAAGACATATCACCCAAGTGCATGCTGGCTCATACTGTTAGTCACAATGCCAGGATGTACAGCCCAGTAAATGACTAGGAAAAGAAGCAATTAACTTATATCCGAAAAGATGCACCATCCTACATCCGGCAAATTTCCGGGAGGTACAAGTCGACTCTTGCCGGAAATATCGCCCTGAATTAAACTTGCAGATCTCAAAGATATTCCTGCTATTAGAAGATGCTTTAGCTAGCAGACTAGAACTTTAAGAGACTTTCCCCGCCTCCATGTGGACAGCTTCCGTGTTAGTGTCAGTCTTCTCCCGCATGGGGCCTGATGTGCTAACTCCACGCGGATCTCGCGGGCAGAACTCAATATTAAGTTAACTAAGACATGACCATTAGACATGTTTCGGAGTGGGCTGATTTAGTTGGTAGAGTAAGACACGGGCTTGGCGAGCATTTTTTAAAGAGACAGCTATCTACGCAATCGGCTGATGTGTGTGTTTATTGCCGTCCCGGATTCCATGCGACGTGCGTATCGTACAAGATGTCCACTAATTGTTTAGCAGCCATTGATTAAGTCCTTATCTAGCCTCCGAGATCCATAAGCCTAAGCCTTCTGCAGGAACGCTGATTTTCCTGTTTGAAAGTCGGCATAGATGCCCTGACTCTACTATCGACTTCGCGCAGCCACCCGTAGCGTTCCTGTGACCATCTTACGCCATCTGATTGTGAATAATGGCTGGACGAATCGGCTAATACTTCAAAGGCGCAAGCAGTATACCATAGTAGACTATTCTTGAAATGTGGTATCTTCCAGGGGGGAAGATGCACTCTGCTCGGATCTTGATTGTACCGAATTTGAGAAGCCGAGGCAACTAATGGCTGGCTATGAGCTTACGATCTCTCCACCAGACCGAGGATTGAAAATGAAACATATCCTGTACTTTTCTTTGTTCCGCAACACCTGCGGATATATCAATCTACAGTGATCGGAAATCGATATCTATCTCACTATCAAGTCAGACTGCTCTGAAGGTGCAGCACAGTCTACTCTCTTTTCTTCGTCTTTGGCATGCAACATCGTGAACCGTCATAGGCGTGAGATAATGCAGGAAACAAATCCATCGTGAAAACACCTACAGTGCAGATTGGGCGAGTTTTCATCTTTACTCCGCAATATTGGCGAAGTGGAAGCTAGGCTGGCCAGGAACAGCGTTCTCAGCCGAGATACCTTCTCGCTTCTCACCAGTGCCCACGACCTCTCCGGTTTTGCCACCTTCATCGACAGCAACAATCTCCAGCTCCTTACAGCCGATCGTCTTCTTGATGGAGCCGGCTATCTCCTGCAACACAGCGAACTCGTCGAACGGCAGCTTGCGGTCGAAGACGGTCTCCGGAGCTTCCTTGCCCTGGATCAAGCGTCTCTTGAGAGTCTGGACGAAAGGCATGGCCTTCTTCATCTCTCCCAACTTGGCCACCTTCGGGTTGAGTTCCTTGTCATTGATGGAGAGACTGACCGCATCGAAAGCCTCGCGCACGAGATCAATGTACTTCTCCTGCCAGCTCGGGTACTTCTTTGCGGCGTAGATGGTGAGCTTCTTGGGCTTGCGCGGGTCGAAGCTTGAGCTCTTGCCCTTGGAGAGCTTCTTGGCAAATCCAGCTTCCGCAGAAGTAATAGCAGAGGAGGTGGAGCGCACGTAGTTCCACGCAGCTGACAGAGAAGGCGACGGCTCCGGGACCTCAGGGAAGACGGCCTTGTGAATAGTCTCAGGCTATAAAAGGACAGAGAGTAAGCAACTTTCTTCACAGATATGGCATATGTGGGGAGCTACAAACCTTCTTGAGGATTTCAAGCCAGATGTACTCGGCCCAGTGAGGCGCAATGGGAGTGAGCAGAAGAGCCTGGAGCTCGACGTAGCGCAGGACAAGATCCCGGTGCATGCCTACACCAGCAGATGTAGCCGCTTCACGGTAGGAGTCACGAGCACTAACGAAATCGTACAGACCAGACTTGAGGGCCAGCTTGAAGTCAGTGCTAGATAACATTAGCATCATGAAACTCGATCTGAGGGTGCCGAAATCTTACTCTTGGTAGTGCTTCCTTGTTTCGCGGACAAGAGTGTTCAGTTCATTCTCAAACAGCTTGTCCCAGAAAGCGTCAGCTGGTCCTGTTCGCAGGCTCTCGTCCTTCACCGTCTCCTCGATCCACTCCTTCAGAGTGAACAATCTCAGAATATTGCTGTTAGCAACAGTCTCTTCGAAGTTGGCATCCTCGATACCATCACCCGCGTCAGCAAAAGCAATACGGGTGGCATCAGCACCATACTTGTCGACTGCGTCCCGCAGGGTTAAGAAGTTACCCGTACTCTTGCTCATCTTCTCGCCATTGAGGAGTAGATGGCCGTTTGCACGGACACCGCGAGGCCAGTATTCCGGAGGGAATAAAGCAACGTGGATATACAGGAAAAAGGTCAGGTGGTTCTGGATTAGATCCTTGCCAGAGACTCTGACATCCAGCGGGTACCAATATTCAAATTCTCTCCGCATGGCCTGCAGAGCGTGCTTACTGATACCGCTCTTTTCCACAAGTCCCTCACTCAATTCACGCCGCGTGAAGACGTAGTCCCAGATCTCGTCGATCATCTGCCCTGGCTTGATGTTCAGGAGACCTGGCTCATTTCCATACCGGTCCTTGTGCAAAAAGTGTGCGATTGTGTAGTAAGCCATGTAGATCGTACTGTCACTCAGACTCTCCACAAGGAACTGAGGATCCCAAGGGAGCTTGGAACCAAGACCATATGTTCTGGCACAAGCCCAGCGGTTCAGCCAGGTGAGGTTCTTCTCAAAACCGTGCTTGGTTTCGGGAGCATAGGTGTTGAGGGTGTTAACAACATGATTCAGAGTGTCCTGTTGCCACTTGGCATCACTCTCTCCATAGTTCAAGAACCACTGACCCAAGTAGGCGACAATACACTCATCTCCACTTCTGCTGATAACCTTACCCATGGGGTCGGCGAACGGGAAAGCATCACCGCTGTCGATCAAAGATTTGCGGACCTTGTCCTTGACAGCCTGGACCGGCTGACCCTTAAACTCACCCACAAGCATAACACCCTTGTAGAAACCTTCCGTGTAGGCCAAATCCTTAGCCTGGGCTAGCTGGGTGGCATCCTTAGGAGAATTGATCTTCAGTTGTTTGACCAAAGTCGGGGCGGTCAGCTTGCCGTAAGTCGGGGTCTCAATGACAGGGATAATCTCGAGTTCGGCCCATTCCCTCTTGATTCCGTAGTAGTCGGCCTTCTTCGCAAGATCTGTCACAGTAGCGAAGTCATCGGGACTGTCTGATGGAACCGAAGTAACGACACCAGTACCCTTGCTAGCAGAGACAGTCTCCATGGGGAGGATACGGATACCCTGTGTGTGCACAGAGAGTGGAGCATTGACAAGAGTTCCAACAAAGGTGGAACCAAGAGTCTCAAGGACAGTGGGAAGCTGGTCCTGAGTCTTCGGGAAGTGTTCACTATCGAAGAAGATACCCTGGAAGGCCATGTTCCAGGCGGCCCTCTTAGTAGCGATGTAGTATTCCTTCTCCTTGATTTTGAAAATTCCATAGCTTATCTTAGGACCAACAAAGCAGCAAGTCTGGCCGTACATGGTCTCTGGTCTCAGAGTAGCCGGAATAAAGTATACATTAGCGTCATCTTCGATCTTGCCCTTGACCAGCTCCGCAGCAGCGGGAGACCACTCCTTGACCTTAAGTTTCACGGCGGTATACTCCTGGACACCGACGCCCTCTCCCTCTTGTCGGTCATGGTCCATGGTCGGTCTAGTTAAGATTGTGTTAGAAAACACCAATCCATCCGGTGACACGAGATTAAGCGGGCTTTAGGGGGAACACTTACTGGCCATCCTTGGGAGAGTAGATCGTGTAACGGTTTCCGTACATGATCTTGCCCAACTCATGCAGGCGGTTCATCTGCCAGCGCACGAAAGCGTCATAGTAGGGGTTCGCATCGGTGGTGACGAACTGTCTTCGCCAGTCAATTCTAGCACCGAGGCTATCCAGGTCACGGATGGCAAGCGGAGGGAAGTGCTGGAGCCAATATGAAGCGTCGGCAAACTTGTGGATCTCCTCCAGAGGAACGCCGACAGCCAACATGATTTGGAACTGGTACTTCATCTTCACCGTCTTCGCGGCAGCCTTGCTCTTGCTGCCTGTGAACTTTGTGCGATCGACCTCAACCTCCTGGGTTGGGGCAGCAGGCTGGGCTGGAGCCTCCTCGTCTTCTTTATATCCCTCGAAGTTCTTTCCAAACTTCTTAACCTCATCCACCAGCTTGTCGGCACAGGCCTTAATGGGCATACCGGTGCAGTGGAAACCGAGAGGGAAAAGGGCTCTCTTGCCCTCCATGCGGGCAACACCGGTCATGAACTCGACCTTACTCGCAGTGAAACTGTGTCCGGCGTGTAGAGTGCCGTTCATGTAGGGATAGGCCATGGTACCAAAAAATTTAGGATACTTCTCCCTCAGCTCCGCGGCGGACATGCTTCCCGCAGGAACTTCGGAGAGAGAGGGTGCATCGACCTCGAAAATTCGGTTCTTCTTCCATTCTGCCTGGTACTTTTTTTCGATGGCAATCAGGGTATCTCGCTTTTCGGTCTATCGCATACGTCTGTCAGTCCTATGAAACCGCGGGGTCGGAACGGAGGGGAGGGGCATCGGGAGCAACATTTTCGAGCTTGAGAGTTTTACTGGTGCTGTTGCTCGGATCGAGCGCAGCTGCGGCGGCGGCAGCCATGGCTCTCAATCAGTACCTCTGCTATTCTGCAGTACAGAAATCCGAGCTGTGAAGGGTTTGGTGGCAGTAAATAAGTATGGTGGGGTTGCATTAAAGATGAAGTTGACTCTTGACTAAAAATGACCCTGGATAGTGAGTCAAAACGGCAGATGTAAAGGCGGTGACACTGGTGTAATTTTCGGTGGCAGAAGGAAGTGTTGAAGTACCAACAGGCCGGGAACAGGTGAGGGGGTACTTCTGGTGGCCAGCGGCCAGTTCCCCGGTATTGTAATCCGAAATACGTCAAGCGGTATCGCCTCTGCGCCCTTTGGATTATTGCATTGAAAAATGACTGGAGAACATTGCAAATTCAGCCTGATTCTGGTTTGATTCGGATATATGATTCATGTAGCGACTTCTATCATCTCTGGCAGGCTCTTTCCTCTACAGTATCCTAACCAATTGGCTATCTCCATAAAGACTTTAATTGCCCGCCATGCTGTCTCCGCAAGCCATATCCTCTCACTCTTAAATATTTCAGCATTCTATAAAAACTAGAAGAATACTGTATCTATTTCCATGTTGACAATTAGAATATGTTAAGTAATCGTCAGGAAAGTGGCACACGACAACCAGGATATATTTTTTGAGCACGTGACTCTCCGCGGACTACTCATTTCTCCGATGTATCCCAAAAATCAAAGTCCAGCTCGCGACGCAGCAACCGAGCCAAATCGGGCCGCCGAACGATACAGGACAATTATCCTCCTTGAGGTTATCATCTTAGTCTTCGTTTTCCTTCTTTCCTGTCTTTCCTTCCCTTGTCCCTTTTTTGTTATATCAGCAGGTGCTGAGACCTGCGTGCATCCGCCCGTCATGGTGAACCTTTTCAAGCGGATGCGGAAGCTGAGGACTGTATGTTTCCCCGTTCCCATTTTGCCCGGTAGGGGTATATCTAATTGTTATTCGAATCTACTGACGTGTTTTATAGAAGGTAAATAGCTAGTTATTTTTCCTGTTCGTTATTGCGGTCAATTGAACTCTGCCTTCAACGCGGAGCCGGACGACTTCAATTCCGATCAATTCCCTACCCCAGCGCTTTGCAGCAGCTTTTCACGAAATTATCAGCTTCTCGCCTCCTTCAAAATAACTGATTCCCAATTCCCATAGATCCTCCATGTCCGCGTCGGCCCCGGCGCCGCCATCCTCCCCTCCGCCAACTCCGCAACAAAAGAATTCCCAGCCGTCACCCGCCTCCACCTGACCTACGCTCGCAAACTGTACGGTGGCCATCTAGGCGCGCGACATCTCTGGCGCAACTGCCTCCAGCGCCTCAAGTTCTACAACCCTGGTGTTGCCATGACGGTCAAGCAGACGGACGAGCAGGACGGACCCGCGGCGCTGACGATCTACTTCGCTGAGCGGGCGAGCGCCGCTGCACAGAGCCAGTCCGCTAATCTCAAAGACAAGCACGCTCCAGCACCGCAGCCGAATGAGAAGACAGCCATTATCGACACCAAGGATCTCGACTTCAAGCAGATCTGGCAGAAGGTCCAGGCCATGACGGGCGCGCAGGACGTCCAGGCCACGCCGGAGGAAGAGGAGGAGTTGAAGAAGTTGGAGCAGATGCGTATCAAGTCCGAAGAGGACAAGGCGCGTGTTGCGGGAATCCGACAAGCGAAGAAGGATCAGGAGCGCATGCTCCAGGAGGCTAGAGGAGAGGTGGAGAGGTTGAGACAGATGTGAATTTGATTTGATTGCATGCCCTTCAATTCGAATTCTGTCTCTTCTTCCCTACGCCATCCTCGCCTCCTCTTCTGACCTGACCTGACCCTAGTATCCGACATCATCTCACTGAATTGGTTGTGTTCTGGTCTCTATCTTGGTCCGATTTCCAAATGAACGAGAATACCCATATGTATCGTTTACGCGGGACGTTCAAGCTCACGAAAAAAAGGAAGGCAAGCCGAAAAATTCTTGAGGGAAAGGAGTCACTCCCCCAAATGTATTGTAGCATAGCAGCGCTGCTCCGCCTTTTATTCTTGCATCCTGTCTTTTGTTTATGGGGAAACTTTGTATCGTGTATCTTATATAGGGTGTCATGGGTGAAATATTTCCTGTTGCTTGTTTTCAAATTATTTAACGTAATCCACAACCGAGCGACGCGGTTTCGCCAGCCCCTCCAAATATTCTACTGTCAATACTCTACAACACGTCTTTTCTATTTCTTTCATTTAAAATACCTCTTTCTCAAGAAAATCGAATGCAAATGGCTATTTCAGCTGTTAGAAACCGAAAAATTCAATCAAAAAGAGGGGCTGCTGGTATATTTGGGGTGCCAGAAGCAACCCTTCGCAAACGGCTTGAAAGGAGAAAATCACGCTCAGAAACACGTGCCAATGGCCATAAATTGACAATTATCGAAAAACAAATCCTTACCAAGTGATTGCTAGATGCAGATAAGCGAGGCTTTTCAATTCGACCAGAGTTTCTGCGTGGAATGGTACAGATTTTATTTCGTGAACATATACAAGATTCTACTGCAACCATTGGTGTTAACTAGGTATATAACCTTATCAAACACCACCCAGTATTATGTATACGATATAATTGGAGGATTATATACCAACATACAAAGCAGGAGGATCCAAGAATAATAAAACAATGGTTTGTGACTATATACGAAATTATTCAAAAATATAGCATACATGAGGATGATATCTGGAATTTTGATAAAACTGGCTTTTTAATAGGACTCTGTTCAATATCAAAAATTATTTATTACAATAGAATACAATAAAAGACTTCGGAGAGTTATCCAAGGGAATTATGAATGGGTCATAATTATTAAATATATAAGCACAAAAGGGATTGTTATACCACCATGGATTATCCTCAAAACAAGATCTTAACAAGTTGCTTGGTTTCAAAAAACAGTTTTTTTTTTGGGAAGGGCTATGTAACGGTCCAAGAGGCAGTTTATTCAACTAGCTAGGACGACTCAACGAGTATTCTAAACATAAGGAAAGAAAGGAAAGAAAGCTCCGAGGTGGCGAGCTCAGAGGTCAGGTTTACCCTTGGGTCACGGGTCAGATCGGATGAATGCCAAGAGCAACGCTAGCTGAGGGTGGCCGAAGCTCTATACCGGGCATAGCCCGTCACACACAGCCTAATAAGTAGGTTGATGAGCCTACACCAAGGCCTCGTCAGAGAGCTCCACCACGCTGTAGTGACTGTTGGATTATTGGACATACTAGAAGGAGTTATCCTAATAAATATCTGTGTATTTAATTGCTAGATAATCTAATTTAATTGTATTTTGTTGTTGAAAAGTTTCAAAAACATGGAGGGGGCGGCGAAACCGCGTCGCTCGGTTGTGGATTACGTTAGGGGATCAACCCTTATTCTCTGTCAACTTACAGGTAATCATAGTATTGAAAATATAGAGAGGCAGCAGCCCTATACACTAGACCTATCACTAGAAAACTCCAGAATAATGCTATGGTACGAAAGGACATTTCATCGAGGATAATTCCACCGCAAATTCCCCGCTTAATAATAGGTATTATTTTTCTAACTAATTCTTTCTTAGTGACTTAATTTTAGTATTTATGCTGTATCAGAGTATCCACTAAATTGACTAAGCAGAGATAAGAAAAGCCACAAATTCAATGAGATCATTTTCAGAGGACTGATCGGACCGTTAACCTATCACGGAAGCAGAACCTCTTGTCACTAATATTGACTTCGACCTGCGGCTGGTCGCAGCTTAATTTCTATCATATATAAATCGTCAAGACGACTCGATTGTCAACCGGCTAAAAGCGCGCAGCTAAAATACACAGAGACTATGCAAGGCTGCAGATCCGTCCATCTTGATTTGTATACCAGCTAGATTTGCCCTTGGTAGAGGGTATGGAAAGCTGAGTCAGCGGAGGGCTACTAGTTAACTAGTATATCGCAATATTTAGCGCGCCAACTAAATCTAAGGATCCACAGGACTGTTCTAATGAATCAGAGGGGGATTATCTATTGTCCCTTTACAATTTCTTCTGATGCAGGGTGTTTTGTTGGGAGATTAGCGTTCTTTTGGTAATATTAGTTCCTTCATGTGGCGTTTCCTCGGACGGCTGGACGAAGTGAATCGTGAAAATTTTCACACAATAACAAACAAGGAAGGGCAATTCTGCGCAGATAAATAGACACATACCTGCTCCTGTCTGGCACAGTCAAGACTCACATCTGCCTGACGTACTCAACTATCTTCTAAACCTGTAATTACAGACCATGGGAGGTCATAACCCCACCATCCGGTATTCAAAGGCCTTTAGGTCGAAGATCTGGCTTCTTTTGTTGTTGGCACTACAAGTGTATGGAACCCCTTTCTACAAGTGCCAGAATCCCATCATCCGAAAGGAATGGTAGGTGAAACCCATGCCCGCGTTAAGGAAAACAGGCCTAACATGCACACACCAGGCGCACTCTCAGTGTTTCTGAGCGCAGGTCTTACATCTCAGCGGTCCAGTGTCTGATGAATAAACCGGCTCTCACTTCGAAGTCTGATCTTCCTGGTGCTGTTAGCCGATTTGAGGACTACTTAGGGGCACATATTCTCCAGACTCCTGACATACATTTCGTGGTATGAGAACATTCTCTTGGTTTTGGGGGCCTGTTGCGGTCTGTTGGCAGCTATATTAAGGGTCTGTTGTAGAGTATTTTCTATCCCTGGCATCGTTTGTTTTTATATGCCTTCGAGAAAGATCTCCACGTCTGTGGCTATAAAGGGTCGGTCCCTTACTGGGACTGGACACTGGATGCTGCCTCCAAAGATGACTTCTTCAGATCTCCAATCTTCGATCCAGAGACTGGTTTCGGTGGCAATGGCGAATGGGTCCCAGGCAATTACTCTCAACCTGCTGATGGAATCGAACCCACATCTGGTGGTCTAGATTTCTCGGATCGCACTGGAGGTGGCTGTATTCCCAATGGACCCTTCGAGAATTTGTCAAACAACATTGGTCCGAGCTCTAATATCGAGTACAATCCGCACTGCGTCCGGAGAGACTTTACTCCGTCGATGTTTACGGGATATTCCTCATTAGCTAATGTGACTGAAGGTATGGCTCTCCCAGATTTCGGAACTTTTGATCGTATAACGGAAACCACCTTCCATGGAGGTGGACATTTGGGTGTTGGGGGGTTATACGGTACCTTAACAGATGGATATGCAAGTCGTGAGTATTGACTCTAGATTGGAGTGCAATGGACTGAGGAATTAACTATAAAGCAGCCGGTGATCCCATATTCTACCTTCACCACGCTAATATGGATCGGGCCTGGTGGTCATGGCAAATCAGGAATCTGAAAATAAGAGAGAAAGAGATTTCTGGTCCATTGGTGGCGCACGACTACAACAACGAGATAGCGGGTAATGCGACTTTGGACACTGTTTTGCACGTTGGAACAACTGTGAATATCACCGCGCAAGTCGCGGATGTCATGAACATTCAAAGCGGCCTACTATGTTATACATATGACACGTTGTACTAGCCATCGATGTCTACACATATTATCTCTTGAAAGCTGAGGCTCTTGAAGCTTGAACTCATATTGGAGGCTAGCTAGCTAGAGCTATCTAGTATCGAATTATCTATAATCACTACTGATATGTTAGATTGATGGATCTAAACTATTTGCATTTACGCTCTAATGATGGCATTCGTCTCTCACTTCCACTCACCCTTATGTATTTAGTTCTTCGCCCTCAATCTTATTTAAGTTGCTACACTATCGACTGTGAGTCAGTAAGAATAGCAACTACTCACAGCAGGTTTGCTTGCCCTGCATGTTGTGCCAATGGAGCTATAATCGTAACCTGTCACGAATGCAGCAACACGGTACAGGCAATTGGATCTGGTTTGAACTTCATCCAGCTTGCGAGGTCCATGGCTAGTGTCTGGGGAATCGATTTGACGGAACTCCTTCGATCAGCAATGAAAGACAGCACGCATTCTTTTTCCCGGTATAGTTAACCCGGACATGGAGGAGACCTGGGCATCTAGTGCAACCGCTGTTCAGGTGGGCATTGAGTTTAACGACTGCGACATGGTTGGTAACATTAATACCGAAACAGCCTACGAATGGTTCGTGACTGGCTTTATATCCGGAATCAGTGTGACAGGATTTGGAGTGACGAAGTCATTCTCGGAGCGACTTGTTGAAGGTGTCCCGTTTCCTAACCGAGGAAGGGGCATAATTTATAGGTTTCGACTCCGATCCCTGTGATACAATCCCCGAAAAGATAGCTTTTACCGTAGTTAACCCCTTCGGCCACCACCTATTCAGGTTTTAGTGATCAAAGATTTAAAGCTTAAAAAAAGATTCTGTGCCCTTGTGGCCATAGGTGTTCATGATGTGGTGGCCGAAAGCTAGGAATATCCATGTACAAAAAAAAAACGAAAAGAAAACACAAAGAATTCATTCCAGGAAAAGTTATGGAGCTCAGTCTAGAGAAAAATGAGGTAGCGCACTCCTGTTCTCATCTGTTCAATTACCAGGTGTTAAACCAGGTGATACAGGGGCAAACTCAATGGCTATCTGGGCTGCCGTGCGTAAATCCCTCACATACTCAGCAACCTGCTTAATATAGGTGCTTTTCTTATCTCGCTGTTGGTTATTGTTAATGCAACACTCCAGGATCATTAAAGGAGAATGTATCAATTCAAAATCTTTTGTGGCCTGTACATCCTGAGGGTGTTGCATGATGTTTTGAAAAAGAGTAGAAACGGCGCGCAGGCAATAAGAGACAATCAACCTGGGAGAGGAATACTTAGTGTCTTGAAATATGACATGAAACCATTAGAAACAGTTCATCTTACCCAAAATTGTCAGCCGGAAGTGCTTGACTGACTGTGCGTAAGGAGAGAAGAGCCGAACGGCTCGCCTCTAGAGAAAGCGTAAAGCTTGAACTGACACAAGCCCGAAGACTAAGACAAGGAGGCACCAAGTCTTTCAGTCGATCACTTGCTTGGTGGATGATGGTCATGCAACCGTAGTAATTTAATCGAAGCATGAACATATCAATATCCAGGTTCTCATGCTGAGATTTGGCATCTGTGAATATGAGTGTTAGCCCCCACGTTGAAGGCAATGATGTTCTCCAGGCTTCAAGCTCCTCGTCAAGTGCGCGAATGCTGCTCAGAAGCTGAAGCACACATATCTTGCCATCCCTTGCTGATAAAAATGCTCTGCATATCTTTGATTTGATTATGCTTAAACGGATATCAACGGGAAATAAGGCAGCCTCAAATGGCCTATCAGAGCTGGAGGAAGACGCCTGATTCTCGAGGAAACAAGATGTATAACCGGTCGGAAGGGACAAATCACAGAACCCGTCATCAATCAACGAAGGCTGCCTCGTATGAAGTAGAAAAGGGTCCTTGTCCACTGTATAGCAAAGCCAAAATAAATTCCGTAGCTGTATTTCTGTCCTCGTAGCAGCTGTACGTGGGCATATATGGCCTCCCATCTCAAACAGAAAATGCACAGCAACGGAAAGATAATCAGCAGCGAGCCGTTCTTCCTCCGATAAGAGGGCTAGGAAGATCATCATAGTCAAAGCCTGTAGCCTGTCGAGAGATGGCGTTTCACCTAAAAGAAGAGGAAATAACAACCAGATGGTTTCTGTGTACCGTCTTTCGTATTCATGGACCCTAACAGGACCATATCTCACTGTATTGAAAAAATCGAAGAAAGTGAAGACGCACGCCGCTGCACTAGCTGGTTCATGCTGTATGGAGGACAGGCGATATACATTTTCGACTGTCTGGCGGAACAAATATGGGTCTACAACCGGGAATATAAGCCGAAGTCGCGATCGTTCATACTCGTTAATGCACTGGAGGAGAGCCTGGTGATCCGGAAGTTCAGACTGTATCCAAATGTTGCCTGATGAGAACTGTAGTTGATTTCCTCCAGGAACGAGTGAGCTTGCCTCAGTGGCTGGGGCGGAGCTCATGCTACTGTAGGTGTCGGAGTCCGATGCGTGCTGACTATGTGGCGAGAGATTCAGTACTAGATAACTGTAGGCAGTGAGTGAATTAAGGGACATACTTGGGCATGCGACCTCTTTTCGCCTTCCACACCCTGCGATAAGGCCGCACAAAGGTACAAGGAGTATCATGGTGCCTGCACCAGTCACATTGTGGACTTTGCATATCACATTTAATCTGCAATTATTAGCTACAATTCTAGGCAGAATGACCCAACTGCTATGGAAGACGGTCATTGCAGCTAATCGCACCTTCCGGAGATAGCAGGCATCGCACGCCTGAAAACTTCGATCCCGAGACTGCCTGAAGCGAGTTCCTTGGTAAGAACTGGTGGACAATGATTGTTCCATCTTGCTAGTCACAATTGCGGTAAATCTGGAGGGAGGAAGAGATCCATGTTGAGATAAACTACACAACGCGCCTTTTATTACTCAGCGGAAGTAGGTGGCGGAGTATTGGTATTGGTATTGGTATTCTATTCCCGCATCTGTCAGTCTAATGGTCTGATTTGACGGCAGAACCCCTGTCAAGGCAGCAGGCCCATACTACCTATTAATTAGATACATCTTTACCACTTGGAATGGCCTAGGGCCATTGAATTATATCCGCTCTGCGTGTTGGCGCAAGCAGATCTAACTCAATTCCCATTATATAAGAGGTTCCCTCTAGTTAACTAAACCAAACTAATTACAAAATAGGATTTCCTTAGATATTCTGCGCATAATGAGGCCTTTTTATAAGTAGTATTTCAAATAGTTAACCAAATCCTAGCGCGGATGACTGAAGATCTAGTAAATGTAAGTAAGGGTATGTCGGTGTATGGGAGACTAGCCTGAGTTCCTGTTACGCCCCAGGATCTGGGTCTCGTTCGTGCCTATCTGCTATTGGTTAGGGAAGGTTCAAGCGACTATACCTTAGTCTCGTCTGGTGATCTCGCAGTACTTCGGAGATCTTCACGTAGTGT